>JAXGGA010004493.1:0-87743 GCA_038373865.1 Uloborus plumipes | reverse complement strand
ACTCCTTTTGTTGCAAAATACTTATTATTATTTATTTATTTTTTCACACCAAATTTCAAATTTTAAAAATAAATTGGAAATGAACCATTGATAAACTTCTTGTAGAAGGAAAAAAATGCCTAGTTAATGTTTTATGATAATTTTGATTCAACACAAAATTGAATAAATTAATTTTGATTTGTAGGTCTCGAAATTGAAATTTTTGTATGGAATAGTTGCTGCTGCAAATTTTGCTTTTATTCTGGAGCAAGAAAAATTAAGTTTTGCTCTTCATTTCTTCTAACCCTATTGCATTTAGATGATTTTCAAGTGCTATGTTATAGATGTACCATACCACTGACTTTGATTTAAAAAAAAACAAAGAAAATGCGTCCCCATGCAATTTATTACTACTAAAATATTATGACAAGCATTTATTAATAAATTTATAATTCTTGCAAAGCTCTAATGTTAACCTAGTTTTTTCTAAAGATTATTTCAAAAAAAAAAAAAAAATCGATCAAGAGTCCCCCCCTCCCCCATCTGAAATTAATCAGTTTTGGTTTTGAAAATAGGAGGGGGGGAGTTAGACACTTCTCTTATCTCAGGCACACACCTATCATTGAGATATGCCTTATAAGAAACATGCAAATGACATGACTAGACGTGACGCAGGCTACTTAAATTGATACTATTAAAAAATTAAAACTATTTGCACTTGTTTATTAATAGAAATAATCATCTTTTCTCATTAAGTTTTTGAAACTTTCACACCCTAAATATTCCTGTATTTGTAGGAAAGCCCATTTGCAACAGTTCTTCTATTTTGCAAAAAACAAGTGATAAAAGTTTATAGCTGAAACCATTGTCCAAAGCTTCTTAAATATACACATTAAATATTACAATTCGGTTGATGATATTATTAATTGATATTGTTAATAATATTAATTATTAATCCATTAAAATTGATTAAATGCGATTCAGAACTTTAACTTAATGAATATATTTTTATATGAATGAATGCATACATTATATATCAATACCCGCATAAGAGATAAAATTTAACATACAAAAACCCAGAAAAACCCGCAAATACCCAGAAAAACCCACAAATACCCACAAAAACCCGGGTGGGTTGGGTTTTTGTAGAAAAACCCGGGTTTTTGCCAACCCTGGTTTAAAGTGATGCCCTTCGGCCTCTGCAATGCACCAGCCACGTTCGAGCGTCTTATGGAATCAGTGTTACGAGGACTCTCTTACGAATCCTGTCTTGTCTACTTGGACGACATCATCATCATAGGACGCAGTTTTGAGGAACATTTGACTAATCTTAGGAAGGTGCTGCAAAAGCTTAAGGAAGCCAACCTGAAGTTGAGCCCGTCCAAATGTAATTTGTTCCGCCGTGAGGTGAACTAATACCTTGGTCACATTATCTCCTCCGAGGGCGTACGAACAGATCCAGATAAGGTATCCGCAGTCAAGAATTGGAACCGCCCCGAAAATTTCCATCAGCTGCGAAGTTTCCTGGGGCTCTGCACGTACTACAGGAAGTTTGTGAAGGGTTTTTCCAACATTGCACGACCTTTGCATAAGCTGACGGAAAGCAAACAAAAATTTGAATGGTCCAAAGAATGCGAGGATGCATTTCTACAACTGAAGGAGGCTTTAACATCAACGCCTATTCTCTCTTATCCTCAGCCTGAAAAATCCTTCATACTCCTCATTCTCCAACTTCACGAGAGCGTTGGAGCTGTTTTATCTCAAGAAATAGACGATAACGAACATGTCATCGCCTACTGGAGCAAATGCTTATCCAAGTCGGAGCGAAATTATTGTGCCACGAGAAAGGAATTGCTCGCCATAGTTAAAGCTGTAGAACACTTCCATCATTACCTCTACGGCCGTAAATTCCTGCTCCGGACCGATCATGCCTCTTTAACTTGGCTTTTGAATTTCAAGAATCCAGAGGGCCAGGTAGCCAGGTGGATACAGCGGCTCCAGGAATATGACATCGAGATTAAGCACCGAAAAGGTTTGTCACACGGTAATGCTGACGCATTATCAAGAAGACCTTGTTCCGAGAACTGCCATTATTGCTCCCGAATAGAGAAACAGTACGGGACGACAATCCCTACTGCCTGTCAAGTTACTGCTACTTCATCATCTTCAGATCCTGATCCATGGAGTGACGACCAAGTAAGAAAAGATCAGCTTGAAGACCCAGACCTAAAGCCTATCATAGAGTTAATGGAAAAGGACAGTCGGCGACCTAGTTGGCAAGACGTTTCTATCTACAGTCCTGCAACGAAAAGATACTGGGCTCTATGGAAATCTCTCCAGTTGCGGAATGGCGTCCTGTATCGGAAATGGGAATCTGACGATGGTAAAGCATTCAAATGGCAGTTACTCCTTCCCAGATCAAGAATTCCAGACGTTCTAAAGGAATTGCACAGTAGTCCGACTGGAGGACATTTTGGTGTCTTGAAAACCCTCCACAAGGTTCGAGAGCGCTTCTTCTGGAACAAGGCGAAGGATGACGTGGAGAAGTGGTGCCATTCTTGTGACGCCTGTGCCGCCCGTAAAGAACCGAAGAGAAGAAGCCGCGGGAAACTACATCTTTACAACGTAGGAGCTTCTTTCGAACGAATCGGGATCGACATTCTTGGTCCTCTACCGAAAACTACTGATGGGAAAAAATACATCCTCGTTTCCATTGACTATTTCACCAAATGGCCCGAAGCATATTCCATTCCGGATCAAGAAGCTACCACTGTAGCAGAGACTCTAGTCCAGCATTGGATCTCGAGATATGGGACACCTTTGCAGATCCACTCCGATCAGGGGAGAAACTTCATCTCTGCTGTGTTTAAGGGCCTATGTAAAATCCTCAAAATTGAGAAAACTCGAACGACACCACTACACCCACAATCGGACGGCATGGTGGAGAGATTCAACAGGACAATCCTTAATAATCTCTCGCTTATGGTCTCCAAAAATCAACAGGATTGGGACAAGAAACTTCCTCTGTTCCTGCTGGCCTACCGCAGTGCTGTCCACGAGACCACCGGATATTCCCCATCACAGATGCTCTTCGGCCGAGAGCTTCGGCTACCTTGTGATCTCGTCTTCGGTCTCCCTCCAGATGCGCCTTCATCGCCTGAGGAGTACGTCCAGGATCTCCAGGCCCGGTTGGAAGACGTTCATCACTTCGCACGGGAGCGAATCAACATCGCGACGGAGAAAATGAAGACCCGATACGACACAAGGTCCACTGGTCATGACTTTCAAGAAGGTGACAAGGTGTGGCTATGGAATCCCATCCGACGTAAAGGTCTGTCACCCAAATTGCAGTCGCATTGGGATGGACCCTACACAGTCCTTCACCGGCTGAACGACGTCGTAGTGAGGATCCAGAAGTCATCACATTCAAAACCTAGGGTTGTACATTATGATCGGCTAGCCCCATACTATGGCCATAGTTCGTAAAGTAATTCTAAAGCTACCATGGTGATTTGTTTGTAAATTTTGTAAATAACTTTTGCCTTTAATTATTTGTAATATTACTTTATCAATGTTATTGTTTCTTTCATGTTCTCATTGTTATTGTTTATCATGTTTATGATTGGTTATCATGTAATGTGTGCATCTGTAAGTCTTCCCTTGCTTCCTTTCTGGGGATTGTACTGCCCGGGACGTGCAGTCCTTGCGAAAGGGGCAATGTTACAAATCTTGTAAATAGTTGTTGTTTTTCCTGCCTTGCATCATTTTCATTAGTTTTGGTTTTATCTGACGTCATGTTGCAAAAGTATCTGAAGATATCACTTTTATCATCTGTATACCGGCCCTGAAACACTTTGTAGTTTTTACACTTGCCCTAACTTTAATAAGCGTGAAGACATTTTCGCGTGGTTTTCTTCTTATTATCACTAGAATTTGTGAATGGATTGTTCAAAGTTATGAATGAACAGAATGCTCCGGATTTTTCTAGAATATTGTCGTAATTTCTTTCCGTGTATAAATAGCTGGCCTTGAACACAAGTCAGTCAGTTCTTTTCAGATTTGATCTGGTGACTCGTTTTTATTCGCTTGGGCGGATGTTTGTTTTGCTTTTGTAATTGCTTAATTACTGTTCACGTTAGATACGTGGTGCTGAGTTATTGTTGAGAGTACAGTGTACTGTTTGCTACCTAATTGCTGGATGTTTAGCAATTGTTTCCTGATCCTATTGTAAATAGTGTACATACTTGTAAATAAATTTATAGTTACTTCCTCAAGATTGGAATGCTCATTTAAAGAAAGTTGAAGGTGCTACGGACTCGTTACAGTATGTACCCTCTGGGGTCTATCGTAACTTTTAAGGGACGATTTTTCTTCCCTTAATAAAAAAACTATTTTCTACATGATATTTTTTTAATTATTTTTCCTGTCCATTACACAGTTTTTAACCAGTATACAAAATATCTTTGGAAAAAAATGTCAGGCATTAATGGGTTAAAAATTAAACGGAGATGCGTAAAACTTTTCTCTAAACTTGATCATTTTTTCAGTTGGTGGGGACAACCTTCACGTGTCTGGTCGTGTTCCTGCAAGTGAAGACAAATCCCGCGAAGTTTAGAGCGCCGGGAGCTGAAAACGAAGATCGCTTCGGATGTTGAAGGAAGCAGTCCCAAAACTGTTTTGCTTACTGTAGGGACAAAAATATACTTCAAGCGCCCTTCGATTCGATGCACTCACTACTCATATAATATCAGTTATTTATGACTTATCTGATATGTATGCATTCATTTCATGTGGATAGTATAAGATATTAAAAAACAATATTAAACTTTTTAAAAAGTCCATTAAAAGTGGTAAAACCCACAGGAGGATCAACCTACGATCTTTGCATTTCTAGGGCAAAGAACTGTCCAATCATGCCTCTGCATCTGAGTTTTCGGACTATATTCATTGAAGTAATGTGTAATAAAAAGGGAAAAATAAACACTTTTTTTTCTGTTGACACAAAAGGCTATTTTTAGGCAGTCACTCTAATTCTCATCAATACACTGCAAAAAATGAAGTGGTTGGTTAGTTTATTTGGATTTTGTGGAACAAGAGCCCTTATGGGCTATACTACGCCATGAAATGTTTTTACAGTATAATTCTCTCAGCCGAAGTTCCAATTTAAAACTGTAAAATGCACAGTAATAAACTGCAAAACTAGCAATTTTACAGTTTCTTTCTGCAAAGTAAGAAATTTTACAGTTTATTGCCGTAAAATTTAGCTGTATTATACTGTTAAAGCAACAGTATAATATTGGCAGTAGAGGTTCCAGTTTAAAACTGTAACATACACGGTAATAAACTGTTAAATTAGTAGTTCTACAGTTTATTATTGTAAAATTAGCAATTGTACAGTTAATTCCTGTAAAATTAGCAATTTTTACAGTTCATTACTGTAAAATTAGTTAGCATGATAAGTTTTAAAATGCGGTTAAATTATAGAATTTGACAAAGAAATAAGAAAGTTCTCACGTGGTAACAGAAAAGAATGAGGTAAAGAAATAATACATAAGATTTCAACCAACATGTAATTATATGACTAAACAATCTAAAAGAAAAGTTTCTTTCATATACATGCTATGAATATATTAAAAAAGAAAAAACGATTGCGTGGGGAAAAAACAAAGAAAACACAATGACAATAATCTCATAATCTCCCCCTTTCTAGCCCTGAATATAATTTTTCTATTTTTGCCGTTAATCTTTCCCGCCTATATGTCTTGTATAATCTGTAAAATTATATCAAGACTTCAATAAAGGATTTTTTACAACTGCAGTAGACTTATTTTGCACCATTTATTAAGAAAATGGGCTAAAGGGGACCGGGTATAAGCCCTATCTCCTTCATGTTAACCCTCTCGCTGCGTATTTTTTTAAATCAAAATAGGTTCAAAAATTGCGCATTTTTTTATTACATATTTCAAATCTACAAAAATTTTAGACTTAAAATATACAAAAATTTTTTGTAAAAGAGTTTTTTTCAATATACAATTAGATTATAGAAAAAAGTTGTCAGAATATTGAATATTATTACATATTTCTCAGAAACGTGGACAACTAACGCCATTTGTTAGTCGGCATCTAAATAAACAATCAAACATTACAGAAAAGCCGAAATGAAACCATGAACGGGGAATGAGCGGGTTGCACACTTAAATAGGCCGCAAAAACGCTTCCCCGCGATAATCGCGGGATACGCAAATTTTGCTACTTCTACGTTGCCCGTGGAAATCGCGGGATGCGCAGCGAGAGGGTTAAATTCAACAACTTTATATGTATCTTTTTCTCTGAAATGGTGAAAGATAAGGCTAAGAAATTTTTATACATGTTAGTATAACATGTTTTACATACTTTAACAGGTCTTTTCTAAATAGAATTAAAAAATATATTTTGACTATTCTACTCAAAACCGCTTTTAAATTAGCATTTTTGATGATTTTTTGACTCCATAAGAAATATTTAATAATATAATAATTATTAATATAACTATTATAATAAAATTATTATAAGAATTATTTATCAATAATCCTTGTGTTAAAATGCAAACTACGAAATATAAGCGTCATTAAAAAAATGGCCCTGTTAGTTTGATAAATATTGAGAAAGAGGAACAGGAAAAATTCATGTTTCAACAAAAACCAATTTAAAGATTTCATCAATGTGATGTACACAGTGAATGCTTTGATAAGAAAACAAAGTTCTGATGCTTCAGTTTTTTTCATGAACAAGTGGTTTTTCATGGTTGGAGAGATAAAAGTTTAAACTTTTTAATGATATAAAAACGTAAAAATCGAATTTTTGGTCGAAATTGCCTTTCTCCCTTGGAGATCAATTTTAGTATTTATTGACATACATTTTACTTTATCATTTTTAAGAATTATCACAGATCAACCACAATACTAGTAATTACAAAAAAAGTGCATAAATTTTAAGATTAGTAGTTATATCTGTACCCAGGGGCATATGAACCGGGGGAGCTGGGGGATCTCGAGCTCCCCCTGGAATATTTCAGACCGGCACAAAGGTCCGTTAAAGTTTTCTTTATACAACTTTTGTAGCACATTTATTTACTTCAAACCTGTTTTCAAAAATGTGACAAACAGTACTGTGCAAATTAACTGGAACAAACGCATTTTTTAAGAATTCCATCAGGGACTTCACATATGCTCAACATTATCAAAAATCGTCCGAAATTATGTTTTTAAACCTACAATTTAGAACAATTTCCCAGGATGATTTTACTACCCCAGTTCCTGCCCCGTGTGTGACCAAATATGGCCCATACAGTACCCCAATTGGCTTTTAAGGCTTCTATTTCAAAAAACTTCCATCCTCTAAAGTCACCAAAAATCTTCTGAAGTCATTGTTTTAAAATTACCAACTGCAATTTTTCCGGGAGAGAAGTTTGAGACCTATTTCTAAGCAAATATTACGTCTAAAACTAAGTAAGTTCAAAATGTAAAAGTATATTTAAACTTGTCATCTTCTGCCGAAAGAGATATTAGTAGTAATGTTTTTTAAATTACTCTTACTCACAAAAAATGTCAATTCAAAAATTAATAACTTATATCTGAGCTTGTGCGTAGAGTGAAAAAGTCTGCCCCCCCCCCCCCCCCATGAAAGTGCCAATATCTGGCATTCCGCCGCACCGAGCTCCCCCTGTTTTTACAAAGTTCCTACGCCACTGTCTGTACCGCAGAGCCAGCGTAAGTCCAAAGCTGGTGATTTTCACTTTATTAGTACACTGTATGTAGAATCCTTTTCCGCATCTACCCCCTTCCCCCATGAGAACAAAGTTCTATAAAAGAAATTCCTCCACAATTTTTTAGCAGCGTTAAAAGGGCGCGAGTCCTATCGTTCGTGTGTATCAGACGAACGTTTTTCTCGCTCTCCTGAAGAAGTAACAAAAATGGACTTAAGTTAGTCTAGCTTTGAGGTACACTTATGATCTTGTTTTTTAATTTATTTTTGAATTAATTTGTTTATTTATTTAGTTTTAATTTAAATCTAGATATGAGCGGGGAATTTTTTTAGCTAAATCTTTTGTTTCTCAAAAAATTCCATTGGTAGCCTTGTAAAAACATTTATGAGCTTTAATCAATTTTCATGCTACTGACTGAATCAGAAGTCAGAATGTTTAGCTATTTTTTTTAATATATAACAGTCCTTATATGTATTTGATTAAACTTCAGAAAAGTCATCCTAAATATAGAATGATAGTGGTGTAAATCATATAACGTTACTTTTAAACCAGCTACAAGTTACTTTTGATAAATATTGATAAATAAAGATCTAATAAAAATCCTTCTCTTAAAACTAAATAGATTTTGATGCAGACATTAAAAAAACTTCATTAAATCCAAACTATGTTAGAGTAATTGACACTAACTTTATTCTAACCACGACATGCATATTCTTAAAAAATATAATTGAAAAAAAAAAAAAAAACTCCTGTTGCATTTCATTTCCCAAATTCTGCTTAAAACTTCTTATTTAAATGCAAAACAAAAGTTGCAAGGGTGCGGTTAGAATTAAATATAAAAGTGAAAAGCTTGATTGACCGCCCGGCAGGAGTCCCTTCGTAACTCAATGAACCAAAAAATTGTTCATTTGCTCTTCCAAATAATCTGCAGTTTTGAACATTAAAATTATTAAAAAAATAAAACGAACAGGAATTTTTGGGTTCATCATCATGTCCACTTTTAATTAAGTGATATAACTGAAAGCAAAGTTAACTCATGCGAACAAATGCAGTTGAAAAATTCGCAAAAAACTTACACGTTCTATTGATTTTGAAAGTGAAGAAATCTATGACCCAGAACATTGTAATACTTTCTATTATTCACGACATTTTTTCATAAAGGTAAGTTGACCCAATGCTCTTGTATAAAAATGTTTTTAAATCTGAGAGTAGCAATTTTAATGCATTCTTCGTTTTTTTTGTCCTTGAGCCAAAATAGAATGATTTCCAAAATCTATTTTTATTTTTAAGGGACTCATTTCCGTTTCGTTTGAAATATTGAATCATTTAAATTTCTTTTCGTGGTATAACTTCTTATTTGTTTCCGAAAGTGAAAAGAACTGTTTTCCAAACAACTAATTTGCAACGGTTATTTCTCAAGAATCGCACTGGAAAAACATCAGTTTTGCACTACTATCACCATTTTACATAAGACTTGCATCCCATTACTAACAGCGTCTCTACATGTGACAAGAATAAGGCAAAGAAAGTACGTTTTTAGTTTTACTTGCATTGAAGCTTTCTATTTTGAACAGTTGATACCGCCAAAATTCTTTTTACTCTGCAGCTTTTATGTTTTAGCAAATGCTTCACTTTTTTCAATACACTGTGACAATGTCTTCAAACTTTGAAAAAACTCTGAAAAAGCTCTTTAGAATTGGCAGAATATGAATGTCGTCTTTACTGTACTAGACAGTGTTCAGAAAAGCAAAAATATATATATATATTTATCAGAATACGGATAAGAAAATAGATGCACGAAGTAGATTACAGAAAAGCCATCAGGTAAGAACTATTAGATGTGCAATTATTTATTAGAAAATTAGTTTTTTTTTTCTTTTTATCTTAACATATGATTCGTTTAAAAGCGGCTGTGGCTAGAAACCGTTTTAAAGGTTTTGTAAAATTTATGCACTTTAATGGGATTTTTCGAGGGTTTTTTTTTTTTTTTCTAGTTGTAAAGCATTGCACAAAAATGAATACTGTAGCTATTATATACTTTTTGACAAAATTAATGCACTAAAAGTTTCAAAATTTAGCTATAAAACATATGATTCTTTTTCTCTATGTATTTCTCCCACCCCCCTCTCTTGCTCTCTCTCTCTCTCTTTTACTTGAGCCACATTTACTTCAGAGAAACATACAAAGGTTATGTAGAGCAATGGATAAATTTGGGTACACATAATACAGTTTTACTAGTAATATTATCGAGAGCATGATGAGTTAAGACCATTTGACCAATTTTCGCGATATTTGGTACAAAAATCTAAACGTACAAGTCATTTTCAAATGAATACGTAGTATTATGTAGGGAATTATATGCCTTGTTCTCATAAACATATACCTATATTAATTATTAAATCGAAAATTCATGCATCTGACGCTCATTTGAGTAATGTTAAGACCATTGGACTAATTTTATTGTATACCTCGGTTCAGAAATATTTTGTATTATGATAAATTGAAACTGAAATTCAAGTTTTTCTTTTTAATTTGATTTTGGACACCACTATTGTATGAATTAAATTATACGTAATCGAGTTAACTCTGATACCTTTTCAATTTTATGTAATTTTAAAGCTTTTGTGTGTGTGTGAGAGGAATTCTGTGTACCTATAAATGACCAACGTGAGTTATGTTCAGCAATCCAGAATTGTAAGTGTCGCTAATGAGCCAAAAAAATCAAGTTAAAATTAAACAGAAAGATGAATGAAATTTAAAATCTTTCCAAATAATAATTTATTTCACGTTTTAATAGTCTAAATTGTAACGAATTTGTCTGACATGAGTAATGAAACTATCAAATTAAATAAAACAATGAAAAGTTTACTCTAAATGTATAAATTTTTTAGTTTTAAATTATTTTCTAGTCCAACAAAATGCTCTAAATTGTACAAAACTTAAAAAGAAAAAGGGGGGAAAATGGTTTATAAAAGCTTCGATATTAAATGAATAAAATTTGTTTTCATTTCAAGCTTATGAGTAATAAGAGAACTAAGACAGCGAAGAGTTGATAACCAGATATTACGATTGATAATACTGTTTTCCATTATAAAATATGACTTTAAAATATTCTCTGAATTTTTGCAATAAATATTAAGCAAGATCACTGAAAATCATTAATTGGTAATGGTATTGCTAAAAACGAGAAACAAATAGTGCTTTAGACTCTAAAACTTTTTTTGTAAAGGAGAACCGGGAGGAATGGGGCGGCAGGAGAAATAAGGTAGCTGCACTAGATGCCCACTAGATGTCAGACTGTTGCTTGATTCTATCCGCTACATCTACGGGATAAATAAGAAATAATTTTTCATGTTTTTCTTCGGTACATAAATGCAGCTGGCTCACTCCTCCCGATTCTTCTCTATTAACATTAAATCATTGGAGGAGGAGGGGGGGGGGAGTTCTAAAACGAAACATTTATATTCATAATTTCATAAACAAGATGTTTACTCAAATGTACGAAACAACAGAATTTTGTCGGATGCCTTTTCATCCTTGAGCTCATTTTCGTATTAAAAAAGATGTTTCTGGCACTTGCAAATCACGTGTCTGAACTTTTAACTGCTGTTTGAACATTTTAGACATTGAATTCATGATTTTGAGTTACTGAACAATGGTAAATATTTTTCTTTTGAAAGTCAAATCAAGGCGAAATATCTCGTGTAAGTGAGATCTGTCTCCCTCTCAAAATTTTAATCATTTTTCTCGCTTTTCATCTGCTAGAAATTCTAATTTACTTTATTTTTTCTTCTTCATAGTACATATAATTTTATTTTGCACTCAATGCCAAAAAGTTTCTTCCACAATTACAATTCATGAGATGACAATTAAAAAATTGTATACGCTTTCAAAAAAAAAAAAAAATTACGACGCAAGAAGTTCAAGAAAAGGGAGTCTTCTGCAAACGCCAATAAAGATGTAAAAACTTAAAAACGATTCCAATATATTTCATGTGCATTGAATTAAATGTGCTACGCAATTTTATTTAAATGTTTGCGCCGCCTCTAATGTTTGAAAGCAACAACACATCACATTTTTAAAAATGTTTTCAACGTATCATTAAATTATTCTTGGAGCAGACCATTTTTTTGCCACTTTAAGCCTGTCTATTTTTTTTTTTTTTTTTGCTGCTTAAAAATTCTAGTGCTGTAAATTTACTTACTATTATAAATCCAGCATTTTCTATTAAAATTTCTTTACAGCTGTAACGCATGTTGGAGGACAGCCAAATAGATTGACAGAATGAATTTGATGCTGTTTTTTGATTAAATTTGCTTCACGTTTTGTACGAGACAGTCTCATTTTCTGACAGCCTGTCCCGTTGCCCTCGTGCATCCTGCAATGTCCCGTTTTCTGAAGTGCCTAAACGGAGCACAACGAATGCTTCAGCCGAAAGTCTTAAGGCACAGCTTTTTTAAGCACTTTCAATCTGCTAAAGTAAATCATTCAAATCTACACTCCAAAAAATAAGCTGTTGTTTGTACAGTATAATGCTGGCAGCACAGAGGTTCTACATTATACTGTAAAATGCACAGTAATAAACTGTAAAGCAACAAATTTACAGTCTATTACCACAAAACTAGCCTAATTACACTGTAAAAACAACCATACCCTAGCAGCATAATCTCATCGGCCGATGATCGGCCATTTATCGAAACCCGATGAAATTCTCATCGGCCGATGATCGGTTTCAATGAGTTCTCATCGGGAATTGCTCCAATATGTCTCATCGGCCAAACAGAATCCGAGCAGCAAAATCCGATGAGTTTTGCTCGAAATACGATGATATTTGGAGCAATTTACGAGCAGTGCAGTTCCGTGCCGATGAATTTAGGATCAATTTTGGATGCTCGGCTTATTTTCATCCGGGAAGTTGATCGGAAGGACATCGCTTTCCGATGAAAAGTAGTTCATCAAAAACCGTGCTCGGATACTGATCGGAACGATGTTATCGTACGTTACGGGATCAGTTTACGAGGAGTTCGATGATGGGCCGAGCAAAATCCGATGAGTTGATGCTACTTGGGTATTATACTGCCAGCAGAGATTCCAATTTAAAACTGTAAATAGCACAGTAATAAACTATAAAACTAGCGTTTTTGCAATTTATTACTGTACAATTAGCAGTTTATAGTTTGTTACTATAAAAGTAGCTGTATTACTAGACTGTAAAATCAACATCTATTTTTTCTAATGTATCGAATGTATTTTGTTCATACGTCCCTAATGCACTCGTCGAAAGGGTATTTTTGCTAATGAATAATTTGTGGACCGGTGAAAAATCGTGGTTGCAATTTGTGGTTCTTAAAGCCATGATGATTGTAAAGGTAAATTCTGTAGCTGAGAACCAAGCTAACGTAAGTCCATTTTAGAACTTTTCAGGAGAGGGCAAAAATGATTGCATCATGCATGCAAAGGATGGGAGCCTGTGCTCTTTTTATGCTGCTAAACAACTGTGAAGGAATTTCTTTTATATAATAACGTTCTCATGGGTCGATACTGCGTAAGGTTCTACATACAATGCAGTACTAAAGTGAAAATCACCATTTCTGGACTTACCTCGTTTTGGTTCTGAGGTACAGAATTGTACGAAATCGAAATCTGGCCGACTTAGTGACTTGTGATAAGTTAAAAATTGTGTGGGTAGTCTAAGATAGAAGGCCGCTCTTATAAATCCTGGAATATTGCAGAGGTGCACACTGCACACCCAAGTCTATATAACTCACTGAGGTGGGGAACATGTGAACAAATATAGGGCACATAGGAACGAGATTTAAATAAAAACTTAATTTTTAAAATTAAACTTAATTTTGCTTTAATTTATATTACTGTTTGTTCTCGCAATTGAAGAACTCAGCGAAAATCCCCAAGAAAAAACCATAACAGAGGTCATTAAATTTTGCCTTGCGTTTTTGCTGAAATCCGTCCCAAACTTAGGAAAATATATCTTAAGATGAAATATAGAATTGGATTTTTATAAAAATGTTGACGAAAACTTAGGATAAAAGAGCTTTTCTTTTACCTTTGATAATTGGACTCATGCTTCAGGTGCCCGTTTCCTCTTGTATGACATTTGTATACTTACTTCTTTTTATTCAAAATGTTGAAATTCGAGTTTCGTTGATGTTATGAAATAAGTAATTAATAAAGCATTTATTTTTTACCAGACGAGAATCGCTGTGGGCTTCCGTGCTAAGCACAAACATCGTATCGGCACTTTTTAACAAAATTGAGTTATTGTCACGAGGTGGTTCTTTGTGACGTATTTTACCCCCATACAATGTTTTATGGTCATTTGGGAGTTGAAAATGTTTTTTTTTTTTTTTTTTTTAATTAAGAGAAAGTAAAACTGCTCAAATAGTAGTTTCTCATTTTGAGCTCAGTTGTAGATAAGGACTTTTGTGCTTAGTACTGCAGTATAAATATTTTTGTTTAAGGTCCATGGAAAAAGTATTTATCATGGTATTAACATAAACCATGTAACACAATCCCTGTAAGAGTTATTCTTTGTAATTTTAAAAACAAGCCAGTGATTAATAGAAAAATTGCTTCGATCTAATTCTTAAGAGAAATTACAAAACAAATATTTTTTCAATTATTCAGTTTTTTATTTAAGAAGTTTGGTATTCTTCCAAAATGCTGCACAGAAAAAAACATCTTGTCAATGATGGTGCCCATGATGGTGTCCGTGATGGTGATGATGTCCATGGTGATGGCCATGATGATGGTGGTGACCATGATGATGCCCGTGGTGATGGTGGTGACCGTGGTGATGGTGGTGGTGGTGTCCGTGATGATGGTGGTGATGATGCCCATGATGATGGTGGTGGTGGTGGCCATGGTGATGGTGATGTCCGTGATGATGGTGGTGGCCGTGATGATGACCATGATGGTGTCCATGATGATGGTGATGTCGGGCTTCAACGTCAGCTTCGGTTTCACCTTTCGTGTATGTGCACAAAAGCACAATGGCAAGGGTGACAAGGAAGAGAGTGGAAAGTTTCTGACGAGACAAAAATATTCAATAAGTAAGGAAACTAAAAATTTCTCCTCTTTTAATGACACATTTATTTAGTACCAAATAAATAATTAATTAATAGTTTATTATTTTAAAAAATACATTTAAAATATGTTTTAACCATAGTACAATCAATTTCCAGCAACGGAGATGTTGTGACATATGACATGGTTTTCAAAACGGAATTGCTAGATCTTATCGAGTAATCCAGAACCTCATTACTGAAAAAAAAAAACTTTCTGTTGATAAATTAAAGTTTTCAGTTCAACCAAAATTCAGTCAGCAGTTCCCAACTGAGTCACGGAGAGTTGAAATTAAATACGTTTCGCTTTACTGTTGGTGGATTTTTTTTTTTTTTTTTTTTTTTTTTTTTTTTTTTTTTTTTTTTTTTTTAATGTAGCACAATTTTAATCTTAATCCATTTATGCCCAATTTTTTTTTAACAATTGTTTTCAATTTTTATATGCTTAAAACTCTTACTTGGACTGGTTTACATACATTTTAGGTCTAAAATAGATCGCCGTTGCCATATTTATTAAGTTATTTAGCGTCCTGTTTGTGGGATATTTTGCAGATATGTGAGCAAAATACGACCTTACTTGACTTTACTTTCGCAAAGTAACATTACAGAAGGCATCTGTGGTCAATTTTAAGCAAATCATTTTAAAATAGTTTAATTTTATGAAAAATAACTTCACAAAAAAACTTACTTTCTGTGGCTACCCATGCTGGATCGTTGCTTGACTGATTTGTCTGAAAATAGCTGACAAGAAATAAACTGTGGTGTCCAAATAGTGACTCTAACTGGTTTTCTCAAGAAGGACTATTTAACTTGTGAAAAACAGCATTAGTAAAATGATGTACCCATTACAGGTTTTTGTGTGCAGTAACTAACAAGCGTCCCGCTTATAGGCTACTAGGCATAAATGGGTTAATTTCGAAAAAAAAAAAGAAAACTGTCTTGAAACAAGTTGTAAATTGAATTTTTCTGTTAGCTTATAAAATGATGTCAACTTAGGAAAAATATGAATCATTTAAATTTTAGTCTCTGCTGTTTAAATTCAATAACATGCTTCATTACTATGCTGTAGGGTCACCTGGGGCAATTCCTGGTCAGCAAGTTTCTGGGGTAATTCCTGGTCACAGTCCTTTTTATGTCTTAATAATCCTTCAGCAAAATGAAAAAAATCACAGAGGTACTCTGAACTATCTTCATTGCAATTCATTACTTAATTATGAGTTGACTGTGTATTTAGTTTGAAAAAAAAAATCTTTTTAAAATCGCTTGTTAAATTTCGTAAAACAAGATTGGCCTTAGTTTTGATACATTTGTACAAAGATCGTAATCAAACTCAAAATTCTGAATATTTTTCTTTTTCGTTTTTTTGGTTGAATTAGATACCATGTCAGTTACTGAAAAATAGTTTTGGATTCACCATTATTGTTTTGAATAATTTGCAGGAAGGCTCCAAATAATGCCCCTGGCTACTGGGGTAATTCTTGGTCAGTGGGGTAATTCCTGGTCACTCCTTTTTTTAATATTTATGGATTATTATTTCACCTATTATTGACATATGTTATTGATTTAAACTATATGTAACTCTGTGAGCCTTAACTGCAAAGTTAACTGTAACCGCAATGTAACATTCTTATCTGTTAATGATAAGTATACAATATACCTAATTTTTCTTTGTTAAATTTCATCCAATTATTTTATAAGTTTTAATAATTATTCTTAATTATACTAAGAAAAATGCTTAATTGTAACTGCATTGTACTATTCACTTAACTGTTCACCTTAACCTGTTCATAACAGACAGAAGCATGTGCTCAGTGTGTATGGTGCATGTGCACCATATTTTTTATGGACCTATTTATTTGGTAGGTGAAGATTCATTCACAACAGATGTAAAAGCTGTAGCTATTGCATACAAAGTGTATAAAAAGCATTTTGGCTAAGTTTTATTAAGTAAAGCTATTATGTTGAAAACAATTGCATTCTTCCTTAAAAAAACTAAATACAGTGTTTAATTAGCTATATATATAAATAAATTCTTTATCTAATTAGTTTAATAACTTGTATTAATAATGTGCTTACAAAATGTATGCATTTTCATCAATCATTTGAGTGACCAATAATTGCCCCGTAAGTGGCCAGGAATTACCCCATCTCTGGGGTAATTCCTGGTCACTAATTAACGACAATTACTCAAGTTCATTATGTATTGTTGATAGCATGAATATTTTATTCGATGGACATCCCAATGTGCTTCCTCCATACCAAAATTTGTAACTCTAACTTAGATAGATTTTGTGATAATTGGATGTTAATGCTTTTTGACCAGGAATTACCCCAGGTGACCCTACTTAATGCCAATTCTAGAACGCTGTCGTAATCGTAGTGGTTAATATATGGACGATTCTCTGTAAACTCGTCATTTTTCACACGAAATCTGTCCGGGCACGGTTTTTTGAAATGTTCGTATAATTATAATACTATTGCTCAGAAAATGAATCTATTACTTTGGTTTGAAAGAGGGCCAGTTAAAGTTTGTGTTTTTCTGATAAATCATGATAGGGGGTAAGTCCCCCGCCTAGTATAACTAGGCAGGGGACTGTGCCAAGTGACTGTGTTTTTGCTAATTATTGCGTAATATCTTCAAAACTATTGGAACATAATTAGTTACGAGGATTCAAATTTAGGCACAAATCGTGGACATAATAACTATGTTTTATAATTAAATTAATTGATATTAATAACATCACTTCCCAGAGGACTGTTTTCGCAACGACCCTGATGCATACTTTCATCACAAATGTGACTCTCAAACTAAGCTAAATAGCGTTTCAACACCGTTCTCGGCGATTTCGGTAAATCCACACTGATTTCTTTAAACTTCATGCCTAAAAGAATTTGCAAAAGTTATAGATTTTGCGTATTACAGCTTTGAATTTGTTGCAGGGGACTGTTTGAAAAAACTCCGGACAGAATTTACATGACAATTTTAAGTTTTAGAAATGCGTAATTGTACCTTATTTCATAAGAAAAGTATAGCTTCATTATTGTATTTTTAGATATTAATTGCCAAATATATGTAAGGCTTTTTGAACTACTATCTTTAACAGTTAGACGATGGGATTGGAACAGCCAGGGGACTGTGTTTTTGGCGCTTAGATAATTTCTAGAAAAAAAAAATTAAATTGTTATCACTCCAAATACAATTGGGCCACAAAATATTAATGCTTTACTTGCATTAAGAGCGATAATTACTTTATTACACTTTATTATTTTTAAAATACTCAGTCCGGACAGCCAATTACCAGTTTACAGAGAATCGCCCATATATGGGTGATTCTACGATATTCGAATTCAGGCGGCCGATTGAAAAACTTCATGTGAAACTGATTTTATTAATGTTTTTGTATGCTTAAGCATTAAAGACTATTATCTTTTATGTGAATCACCCAATTAACTCACTACATTTATTTTATTTTAGCATTAATAGCTGTAAATAGTCTTAAATGTATACTCCCCTGGCCTGTCCAAATACTAGTCTTTATACAAACATGTTCGACGTTCAATTTTTGCTAACTTGGCATAATGTTTTTTACCATAATCATACACATTGAAATACACATACATAAATAAATTTAAAGAGAACTTTCAAAAGTATGTTGTTTGCTTTACAAAGTGTTCCATAAAAACTACGATTAGTAAAAGAGTGCATACAATATTTAGAAGAATGGGACGGTTTAGAATAGAAAAGGAAGGTCTTACAAACGAAATTAGCTTGATTTATTCAAAAATCAGATTTTAGGAAGAAATCTTGGTTCAATATGAAGGATTTGATACTGCTCAACCTTTACAAATAATCCAGATATCTTTTGAAAGCATTTCAAAAGGCTCTTGCTTATCTTACATACGTATTCAATATACGAAATGAATGTAAAACAGCAGTCGAAAACTTTGTACTATGAAATGAGTAAATATAGGCAACGTTTTAAAAGTAAAAATATATACATTAAAAAAAGTTTAAAACTCAGCAAACAGCTGTTATAAAATGCAAGTCCCATCATCAGTGCATAAAAATACAAAGAAAAGGCCAGGTTCACATGCCAAAGACTGTCAAGTGAACGAACAGACTGTTCAGCAAGCAGTTGTTTACTGAGTTTTAAACTCTTTTTCATGTATATATATTTGTACTTTTTAAAACGTTGTCTATTTTCACTCATACGAAATGAAGTTTAAGGCTTACTTACCATGATTTTGACTTAGAATCAACTCGCACAAATACGCAGTAGAACTGTAGTTTGTATCTACAAGTCTGCTGGGACTGATTTGATACCTTCTTGAAAATGTTCGCCACTTATATAGTTGAAACGCCCGATATCAGTCTTTAGAGTACTTGGATTTTCACGGTTGACCAAATGACCAACCCGCACTATATTGTCATTGTACCGAGATGAAATTAGCGCTTTGACATGGATAGCAGAATCTGTCAGCTCTTACTTCACACTTTATTCAGAATAGTAGGTTGTGAACTTTCGCCTATGAATAGTCTGGGTTTTTTTCTCTTCTACTCTTGATCATTCAAACGAAAACGCAGTTTTTTTTTTTTTAAACACTCGTTTTTTGTATATAGTAATTCTTCCAAAGTAACATTTCGAAAGTTTTGTAGCAGAGAATGGCTTTTTTTTAATTATTAGTCAGAAGAATACATTTCTTAATCTAGAAACATTGTGACAATTCGAACTTTATTGAGTAATGATACAGTTTTGATGTGTAAAACTAGAACTGTTTAAACAATAAGACCTTCTAACTAAATGAAGTTAAGGTATTAAGACTCCAAATTAGCACCAAATGAAATAAAATATTGAAAATTAAATAATGTTTCTACGCGATATAGAATTAATTTTTTACCTTTTTTTATTCATTTACTAACCCTTTATATTTATGAAAACTGCTAAAGCAAAGAACGGGGAAGGAAAGATCACCCCCCCCCCCAGAGCTTTTAATTTAATGCATATAGCTATTATCTTTGGCTATAACGCTAATTTTAATACGGTACTTTTATCCATGCAAGGATTCTGAAGACAGTCCCACCCCATCCTCCCAGAAGATAAATTGTGACTGCAGTGATGGTGAAATTTAAATACAAACGAACAAAAATACCCTTCCAAATAAAGCAATCAAAATTTTCCTTGCATTAAGCTTGATTTTATGAAATACAATCTTCCATCATTTCTTCTTCCTGTTAGTATAATGTGAGTACTTTGAGTTTAATTTCAAAATGCATTTTTTATTGATAAAATAACGGAATTTATAAATACAAATAGTTCAGCTCTTAATATATTGATGAGGGTGGTGCATATCCAGAAATATAAATACACTAATGATCAAAATTATACCGACAAATGGGAAAATACCTTATCCTAGTTGCATTTGGTCGGAAATTTATTCAAATTTTATAATTCAAAACTAATGGTAAATGAAACTTTTTTAATTAGTTTTATTGGAAATATATACGAGGCGCGTAATACAAGTAAGGGCCGCTTGCTTGTATTTAAATAATGGCGCTTCGAAGCACAGTTTTACTATTGCTAGGCCATTAACTGGCTCATTGTGAAGCTACAGCGTTATTTATTTCCTTTCTGAAGTCGCATTGTTGTCCGTGAATGCAAAGAACAATGCCCACTAAAATCGTTAATCCCGCCAACTGCGAGTTGCATTTTGTGATTCGGCGTCAAATTAAGGCTTGCTATCCAAAACAAACACCGTGGGAAATTGTCATCAGGCATAATCTTCTTCCCCGATAACGCGCATCCTCACACTGCTTCCAAAACCAAGGAGAAAATTTAAGATTTTCGTAGAGAACTTTTTGACCACCCACCGTACAGTCCCGATCTTGCACCTAGCGACTACTTCCTCTTACATTTTAAACAGCGGCTAGGTAGACAACCTTTTGAAATCGAACAGGGACTCAAAAACGCTTGTTAACTGGTTCAACTCTCAGGAGGCAAGTTTCTACGCAGAGGGGTTAAAGAAGCTGATGCAACGGTACGAAAAATGCTTAGAAGTGAATGCCGATTAAGTAGAGAATTAAAGTAAGTGTGTACCTAACTAAATATGACATTTTTTTTTCTTATGAGTATATTTTTTTTTTTTTGTGACCAAACGGCCCTTACTTTTTGCACGCGCCTCGTAGTAATTTCGTATTTCTAGAATGAAGTTTGTATTTATACATCTGTGTGATATGGACCAAACTAAAGGACAAATAGATTTATGTGTTCTAAAAAGCAAAATTTGCATGTTTTTTGTTCTGCCCACCGCACTGCATAACGGCATAAGTGCTTAGAAAGCGATTAAAACATCGCGCATATTTGCTTCACTTATGACGCAAGGTAAATTGTTCTATATATAGTTTTAAATCTGTTAAATAAATATTTTACAGAACTTATAAGAATATGCATTTACTATTTTGTCATTTTTTAAAAGGAATGGTAAGTATTTTTAAAAATTCTTCTTTTATTTGTTAGCCTGTTTAAAAATAGTGTTTTTCAGTACTTATGAAGCATTCAAAACACCAGATGAGCAACCAATATCAATGTGAAGTTTTAATCCAACGTTAAAGATGCACAAATATACAGGTATACTGCAGACACGTGTTTCGGGGCTACAAGGAATCCCTTTCTCAATCTCAATGCATGAAGTGTGAGCTTTAGGGTGAAGAATCCTCAGATAAATACCTTTTATCGGATGATTCTTCATCCTAAAGCTCACCCTTCATGCATCGAGAAAGGGGTTCCTTGTAGCCCCGAAACACGTGTCTGCAGCATACCTGTATATTTGTGCATCTTTAACGTTGGATTAAAACTTCACATCAATTGCACAAAGGTATTTATTTTTCTTCTTAACCAAAATCAAGTTCTAGGTTTTTAGTCAAACTAAGTCACGAGGTTTTTAGTCTTAAAAAAGGAATCTCAATTAATTTACTTATTGAGCTATTTTTTAATGCTTTTTAAAGACTAATAGCAGATATTGTGCCCCTAAAAATAACAAAATACGGTATTTTTTTCTTTCAAGAATAGCTGGATCAAAACGCGTAAACCTACGAAGTGCCCATCAAAACCATGATCATGTATGTGGATGGTGTAACTTGTTTACTTTAGCCTTTTTTCATTAAAATTTTTTAAAAGTAAAAAAAATCGAAATATTTTTCGCTTAATTGCAAGAAATAAATTTAATGAATCTGTGGCAATTTCTGCATAAACGCGACGTTAAAAAAACATTTTAATTAAAAGCACAGTCCCTATAGATCTTCAGCGTTTTGGATAGTCTTACAAAACGCAAGAAAAAAACTCATTGAGTTTTGAATTCAGTGAGGAAAAAAACGAAGACTAACCTTCTAATAAGCGTCACAAAATTTTATTCATTAAAAAGTATACGTTTTCCTCTGTTAGCGTCATATGCATTAAAAAATCGATAAATGTGACATTTAAAAATAAATCGCATTTTAAAGAGCACCAAAATGAGAATTCGAAACTCGTTTTAAACGATAAAAGGCGTCTGTGATTTTAACTGAAAAAATAATTTTTTTGTTCTCTTTTGGGATATGCTCTTTCCCCAGAAATATTTTAACACAAAAGTGCAAAAATATTTCATGCTTGAAAATATCTTGACATTTAAATTTAAATATCCCTTCAAAACTTCATTTAATCTGACTCTTATTACGTCTTCTTCCCTAATTTTTATTCCCTCCGCATTCTCGCAGGCTATTAAATTGCGTTCAAAGCTGCTAAGAGATTTGCATTTAAATTAAACCCAGTTTTTTTCCCCTCCATATTGTTTTTCTGTCAGAGAAACATGTCGCTAAGTTTTAATTAAAACCTTCCGGTGTATCAACAAGGAAAAATCTTTAAAATTTAGTTAAAATCAAGATCAAGTCATTGAATTACTATAAATAAGTCTTTAAAATTTTCATAAGTTCTCAAAATACTTTCACACCGTTCTAACTCTCTCTGGAAATATCTATAATTTACTGAGTATCAGACGCAAAACAATTACAGACATACATATATGATAGTTGTCCGACATCGATTGCAAAATATCAGTACTTAAAAACATCGATGTTTCAAAACATGTATATTAGAAATTAAAACATCGATAGTATTGATACATCGACCAAAAAATCTCAATGTTTCCAAACATTCATGTTTTTTAATACAGATCTTTTAAAAATAATATTACTCACATTTTCGTATCAGGGCAGGCCCGTCATTTAGGGGGGGGGGCAGGGGGGGTCAATTGCCCCCCCCCTGGTTTTGAGAAATCAATGCATTTACATATAAGTGGGAGTAGTTTTTAATGTTTTCAGATGAAATTGCATTGTGTTTGGACCCTTTGCCCCCCCCCCCCTGGAAAAACTTGAAATGGCGTCCCTGTATCAGGGCAAGTCTTGAGAAAGGTTTAATTTCTTGTCCCAGGTTTATAGCAACCATAGAAAAGTCATTTCTATTTTTTTCGATTATTATTTAATTATTTGTCTCCGTCTAAAGAACACGACAATAGGTGCTAAATAATACTTATTTATGTGGATGTTTCATATAAGTACTGAAATGTCATTACCATTCACTGTCCCTAATCAGAATTTCTGTCTTTAATGGTCATGACCAGCCTTGGGTGCAATAATTGCTCAAATAACTTTCAGTTTCTAGTAGCAGACGTCATGACTTTGTTAGTAAAATAAGAATTTTTTTCTGGAAATCTATAAGTTTCCTTATTATGAGTATTTAATATCAAAGTAAATATAAAAAAATTATATCACTCTTTTCCTTACTTATAATGAGTTACTTTTAACATTATTGCGCATTTTTTTCTTTTATGCTGATAATAAGTTTGAACTCTTGTTCAAAATATGTAAATCTTCAAGTAAGATTGAAATATATTACGTTTTGTAAGGGGAAAGACGTTATAAAATGTCATTGCCATCCAAGTTATTAACCTGTGGATGCGATAACATGTGGATGCAGGGTCATTCCATTTTAAATCAACAAATTTTCAAAAAAGTTGTTGCATCACCATATTTGATTTTGATGAAAATTTGCATGTGTATTCCTTTTACTTCCCAGAGCTCAAAAAAACGTTCATTTTATTTTAAAAAAATTTACCCTATGATCAGGCTTGGAGTCAATTACGAAAAACGTAATCGATTACGATTATGATTACGAGCCTGAAAAATTGAAGATTACAATTACGATTACGATTACAGCTTTCTGCCAAATCGCTATTACGATTACAGCAACGATTAGATTACGTAAAAAAATGTAATCGATTACGATTATTATCTGCCGATTACGATTTCGATTACACGATTACAGATTTGTGAGAAATATACATATACAGAGGAGGATCCAGAAGTATTGAAAGGGGGAGGTGTCAAGTTTTGGTTCGACAATTTTATACCTAAAAATAAAGTGGAAGGAAAACGAAACATGTAAATTTTAAACCTTTTAAAAATATTATACAATATTGCACAGCAAGTAATATTTTTATAAAATGTTGTAATATTTTATAATATTTTTATATATTACCATCTATTTATTCTGGTAAAAAAATATTATCAGGAAAAATATAAATTAGCAACTTATAAATTGTCTTCATGTAATCAGTATTAGAATAATAAAATTCGCAAATATTATATTCTTATAAAATTTAGCCTTTTTCATACCTAATGCATGGATAAAATTTTTGTTTCAATGAGAGCAAGATCGCAAAGGGTTGTGAGGTTCCTCCCTGCACCTCGGATGAACCTTAGGTATTTTGTCATTCATTGTCCCTTTTATGAATTTTCAGATTTTCAACTTATTTTCCTTCAAATTTTTGGTTTCAATGATTTCAATTCCCGAGATTCCAAGGTAGAAAAGAATATAATATCTTGAAAAATGTACCTCTGTTTTTTAAAAAGTACGTCAATGATCTTAGTTTAATGTTACCCTTCAAATGCTATATCAGTTCGCTTTGTGAAAGAAAAAAAATAAAGATATTTTATTCATTAATTAAAATTTTTAGTTTTTTAAACTATTTTTTTAAACTTTATTTTTTTAAACTATATTCATTGGTTATAATTGCTTTATTGCGTACATTTTACTTCAAATTAAAGTTACGTATTTATATTTTTAATAATATCGCGATGTTTACTTGCGCCAACTTATTATTTTTTTTCGAGGAAGAAAAGGGGGGAGGGGGGCGCGATAGGTGACAATCAGCATCTTGATGGGGGCGATGAGCTCAAAAAGGTTGGGAAACACTGGTTTAGAGGGCCCTGAGTATAGAGTCCTGTTAAGCCGAAAAGTATGTGTTAGTAATTTGATACTACTGTTCTCGTCCGGGGTAGAACAGCTTCGTTTGTAGCTATCATTGACAGCTGATGAAAGGGAAAATTGATGACCCATCCTTAAAATCAGGAGGGATGGTCTGGTCATATGCGCCTGAGGTTGCAAAGCACTTACGCCAGGGCTCGCTTTATGACTATCTTCACGAGCACGAAACAGCTTGCTGTCTTTCTGAAGCTTGCATTGAACCGGGACCCCCAAGAAAAAGAACACGCTCCTTCCCTGGAGTGCTTTTTCCGGGGGCCCAGATAGAATCCTTATCTTTTTCCCATAACATTGTAGAAACGCAACTAAGAAGCTTTCACTTTCAGCAAGTCTGGATTACACGACTACAAGGCCAAATTAAGATTATTTAAACTTAGATTACAATTACGATTACGCAAGAAATACTTGATTAAAATTACGATTACACGATTACGAGAGTCTCATTTCCAAATTATGATTATGATTACGATTACAAAAAATTGTAATCGATTACACAGATTACGATTACGTAATCGGCGATTACTCCAAGCCTGCCTATGATATATAGGCCATTTTTGATGTTGGCAACAGCAAAAATCGGGCGTTTTGATGCTTTGTCTTATGAACTATAACTTTTTTTTCTATCAAAGGTTTTGAGCTCAAATATAGCTCATTGGAAAGCTAAGAAAAAGATCTTTTTATATATGTTATCAATAAATTTCAGATTTTAAAAAAATATTTATTTTTTCAAGGTTAAAGTTCACGACGAAAATGACATTTTTTAAAAAAACATTAAAAAGAACATTAAAAACATTTTCTAACACTTTCGAACATTAAAAAACCCATGAAGGGTTCAAAGTAACAAGCCGATTTTTTCATCATATCGCACCCTTGCTACAAAAGTGCCACAACTCAAAAAACTACGTTTTCCAGGAATTGCAAAAAACTGTTCCCGGGCTGACTAGGCATTTTTAGTACTTTGTGGCATTTCAGTGGAAGGGGTCCTATGCATCTTGATAGCAACAAAACATCATAACTGCCCTCTGGCGGCTGATTTTTCAATTCAACTTCTGGCTCTTTTGAATATTGGTAGAGACGTGTAAACTACGTCTAATGACGGTCATAACTCAAAAATTACAATTTTTGAGTTGTGGCACTTTTGTAGAAAGGGTGCGATATATTCAAAGTCGTGGTTACTTACTGTATAAAAAAAATTGGCTTGTTACTCCACCCCCCTTTATGAGATATGCCCCCCCCCCCCCAAAGTTGTAATTTTTTTAAAAAAATCCAATTTTCAACGCTAAAAAAAATGCATGTGGGGGGCAAGATAAAAAAATTTTCATTTATGGTATTTTAAGTACTTTTTACCAGCTTTCTAATAAAACAAAAGTTGCTTTGTTATTCAAAGGCGTTTGGCAGATATAAGGGACTGAACCATCAAAAAATTGCACAAAAACAATACGATTATTTTCATTTTTTTAAATCTTTTTTTTATTTAAATGTAATTATATACCTTATTCTTTACCTTGAATGTTAAAAAAAAAGAGGGAGCAATGAAGAAACATATTTAAAGTTTAATAAGATAATTTAAGATTTTTAACACCTGGGAATATAGAATACCACTAAACTTGTCTGATTTTTAAACATCTGATTGCTACCTACAAGAGGACTGAGCATTTCTCAACTTGTTCAGGTTTGTTCATACCATGTGGTCATCCTTGTTCTGGCTTGCTCTCACATGTGTATCTTAGTTGTCTTTCAAATTCTGAAAGAAGTAGGTTGTTGAGCTAGTGTTTCTGCTGTAAAATCTTGTGAAGCTGATGTAATTTCTTTTCAATTCAAGTTCTTTCATATTCACAGAATGTTTTGTTAAAGGTAAAAGAAGAAATTCTTTAGAATCCTTAAATATAAATTTAAATTTGTCTTTCTACATGTAAACTGTGAATAAGTTATGGATAACCCTAAATGCTCCATAGGAGTTTTTGAGAATGATGATTGTAATATTTTAAGTTACAGTAGGCAGTCTACTGTAAATAGTATTTTTGAGTACAGTGATGATGATAAAACTTTACTGCACCTGAGTACTGGGTGTAAAGTTATTGAAACTGTTTGTACCTACCATGCAAAAAAATTTCTTGCCAAGTTTTGCCGCCTTTATGGAACTTATTGCTGGTAGGTACAAACAGTTTCAATAGTTTTACACCTAGTTCTCAGGTGCAATAAAGTTTTATCCTCATCACTGTACTCAGAAATATTATGTACAGTAGACTGCCTACTGTAACTTAAAATATTACAATCATCGTTCTCAAAAACTCCTATGGAGCATTTAGGGTTATCCATTACTTATTCACAGTTTACATGTAGAAAGACAAATTTAAATTTATATTTAAGGATTCTAAAGAATTTCTTCTTTTACCTTTAACAAAACATTCTGTGAATATGAAAGAACTTGAAATGAAAAGAAATCACATCAGCTTCAGAAGATTTTATAGCAGAAACACTAGCTCAACAACCTACTTCTTTCAGAATTTGAAAGACAACTAAGATACACATGTGAGAGCAAGCCAGAACAAGGATGACCACAATGGTATGAACAAACCTGGATGCTATGAACAAACCTGGACAAGTTGAGAAATGCTCAGTCCTGTTGTAGGTAGCAATCAGATGTTTAAAAACCAGACAAGTTTAGTGGTATTCTATATTCCCAGGTGTTAAAAATATTAAATTATCTTATTAAACTTTAAATATGTTTCATCATTGCTCTTCTTAGTCTTTTTTTAGCATTTAAGGCAAAGAATAAGGTATATAATTACATTTAAATAAAAAAAAAGATTTTAAAAAATGAAAATAATCGTGTTGTTTTTAAGCAATTTTTTGAAAGTTTAGTCCCTTATATATGCCAAACGCCTTTGAATAACAAAGCAACTTTTGTTTTATTAGAAAACTGATAAAAAGTACTTAAAATACCACAAAGGAAAAAAAAATTATCTTGCCCCCCACATACATTTTTTTTTAGCGTTGAAAATTGGATTTTTTAAAACATTACAGTTTTGGGGGGCATATCTCATAAAGGGGGGGGGGGAGTAACAAGCCAATTTTTTTATACAATAAGTAACCATGACTATAAATATATGATGTAAAAATCGGCTTGTTACTTTGAATCCTTCATAGGTTTTTTAATGTTCGAAAGTATTAAAAAATGTCATTTTCGTCGTGAACTTTGACCTTGAAAAAATAAATATTTTTTTAAAATCTGAAATTTATTGATAGCATATATAAAAAGATCTTTTTCTTAGCTTTCCAATGAGCTATATTTGAGTTCAAAATCTTTGATAGAAAAAAAGTTATAGTTCATAAGACAAAGCATCAAAACGCCCGATTTTTGCTGTTGCCAACAACAAAAATGGCCTATATATCAAAGGGTAAATTTTTAAAAAATAAAACGAGCACTATTTTGAGCTCTGGGAAGTAAAAGGAATACACATGCAAATTTTCATCAAATTCAAAAATGGTGATGCGCACCCCATTTGTTGATTTAAAGTGGAATGACCCTGCAGTATCATTCGTTTTGATTATTCCTCTTGTGAGTATTTTTTGCGAAGAAAAAGAACATAAGGTGTCCACCGGATGTCATTCAATTCACCGTTTTTAATATCGTCCCACTGATTTGGAAGCAAAAAGAAACATGACCCGCAAATGTTTCTCATAATCCCTACAAATTTACAAAAAACTGTACTCTACCTGTAGGTGTAGGTGTTACTCAAACCCCCTTGCAAAATATTGCTACACACTAACACAACTAATACTTATCTTCATAGTACCTATCTGATCGCAGAGTAACGACTAAGACGGAGGCATAAATAATTAATGTTCTTTTAGATATTATATATTAGTAGCACCTATATTGAAAAATGGGCCAAATGAAACAAATTTTCTTCGGTTTTATCCATATAAATGGTTGAAAAAAATGAATGAAAAAAAAATGGTTTAAAAAATAAACCCGGAAAATATGAACGTTTAAAAAGTAACCGCTTCTGGCCCTCAGGTTTTTGGTCAGACTCTGAATCTTAAACAGAGATTCTACCTTTTAACAACATGTAAATTCTTTGTATATTATATTACAAGATGAATAGTCCTTATTTCCGAAAAGAGAACAAATACTCTGTCTGAGCTCAGTAAATTTTAAATGATTCATTTTAAATTTATTTGTTATTCTGACATACTAGCTGAGCTAATATTTAGAACTAGCGGTACCCGCACGGCTTTGCCCGTGGTATAAAATTAAAAGTTCATTTGTAAAAAAATGATATAGCAGAAAAAAATACTCTATTTTAGTTATAATTCAACTATAATTCCTTCAAAGTATGATATAAAAATTTGGTATGGACCCTACACTACTTCCTTTTACGTGTAAATTTCTTAGTAGATGCCTTAAGTGCTAAAATAGTGCTTGAAGTGAGTAAGATAACAATTCAAACATTTGCATCCCTAGTTTGCCACGAAACAATGCAAAAAAATGTTTTACAATGATTAATCTCCTAAATATCGCCGATTTTAACATCATTCAGTAGATTTTTCGCAAAATATCGCCAATAGCGCCAAATTGAACCCAAAAAAATTTTTTTTTCGCTAAATTTATTGCCAACTTGGCGATATGTCGCCAAATTGGCGTCAAACACTTGGTGACCAAAAGCTTGGCGAGATATCGCCAAGTGGTCGCGCCAATTCATATCACTTTGGTCTGCATTGAAAGCCCTGATTACCCCATAAAAGGGGTAAATCACCCCCTTGGGGACATTCGAATGCAACCCCAAAGATAGGTGCACAAAAATAAGCCAAAAGAAAAAATAAGAAAAATTTTGTTGCTCACAGAAACCAACAGAAATCTTACCAAAGTTTAAAAGAAGAAGAAAGTTTTCTTTCCTAACTTCAAAAACAAAATAATACATTTTCCGAAATGACATACTTTAGAAAGAACGTTGCAATATCGCAATAAGATAGAAGTAAATATACTGAAATAGAATTGAATGCCAAATTGTAAAAAAGTCGCCAAAAAAATAATTTTTAATATTGTCTTTCATTATTTATTAAATGCAATTATTGCTGCAAATTACAGTCCAACAATAAATAATCACATTGCAAAAGTATATTTGGAGCAATTTTTTCTTTTAAACTCAACTGATCCTAAAAATTTTAAGTATTAGTCATAGAAATTTCGTGCATTATTCTTCACAATGATAATAAAAACAATAAACATCGACAAAGATCAACCAGCAAACGATAAATTAAAAGCTAAATTCGTTCACTCAAGCCATTTGCTGCAATTTATATTGAAATAAATTAATAATGAAGTAAAATATGTTTTGCAGACGATAAATTTAGAATGGTATCCTGTATTTTAAGGAAAGGACTCGATTTCTCATTTGATTGACAGGTGCCATCTTATCACGGTTTTTAATATTTCATTTGACTAATTTTAATAAGGCTTGGAGTTTGGATTGTTACAAAAACAAATACATTTTTAAAATTATTAAGGGAAAAAGAACGAAATAAAAACGTAACCATGGTAACAACATGAAAAGTTGATTTCCGTTGATAAAATAATTCATTTCATCTCTATTTTCAAACAAATTTTATTCGCGAGCAAAGCCATTTTAGAATCGTTTGGCTTGCTTTACTGAAGGTAAGCCTTGAATTTCGGGATTCTAAAAACAATTGTTACAGCTCTCCTGATGATCGTAGAAACTTCGAAAAAACGTCATTTTGTGCAGAAAATTTCAAGCTTTCGAATGACATAAGACTTGAAAATGTGTATAAAATATTTCTTCCCTATTTTATCGAATTTCCGCTAAGAATTCGAATAGAAAAAGAACGAAATGGAATTTTCGAAAAATCGCTTCGAGGTGCAAAACTACATGCTACAAACTAATTTTGTACCAAGTGGCATGAAAATCGACCGAACGGTTTTGGCGCTACGCGCGTAACAGACAGACAGAAGGAAAGACAGAAGGAAAGACAGAGAGACAAACTTTCAGCTTTATTATTAGTAGAGAAAGTGCCAATTTGAGTCCGAAGTAAATTTTCACTAGTATTTCTATAACTAGTTAAAAAAAATAATTTTCCCCAGAAAGAATACAAGGTTTTGCTTTCATTTCATCTAATAATATCAAAAAAAAATTTTCTTCAGAAAATATTTGTTTTATACATCAAAAATCAGATCAGTAACGTGTCCCCAGTAGCAAAGCTTAGCATGCAAACAGCTTAAGCGCACTTTCTAACTTCCCAAAAAACGCACTTGCACAAAAAATGATTCTATTTTTACCCCTTTGTTAATATTTTACTTCATTTTTGTTTTAATCGATTTCTGATTTTCTAGGGATTGCGAAATAGGCGTGTCCCTCAGTTCCGCGTCAGAGCGGTAAAACTAACTTCCTATCTATATTTAGGCTCCCAAAATCATTTCCTACACCGATACCACGTGATACTGAGTACCTGGGAGTGATGTTTTATAGCATCCTAATTAAAAATTTTCAGTACTGCATCTAAAATTGCAGGTAAGATTTTTTAAAGTAATTTTATAATATGTGTGTCATTTAAGTCATCAGATCGGTAACACGCGCTAAAATGCGCAGTTTTTATTATTTTAAAAGTTATTTTATATATAAGTATAGTCCTTTATTACAAGTGAAAAAACCTCGTGTTTGATTTTGGTTTAGCGCGATCGACTCGGAAATAAAAAAAAAAACTTTGTCGGTTTGTCAGATCGGTAACAGTCAGAGCGGTAACATTGAAAAACAGCGAATATGTTACCGAACTAACTCTCACGTTTCAGAATTATTAAAAAGCAAAGATCATAGGTTTTAGCCATATATTGAATATTTTTGTTCTTAAAAAATAAAAAGCAATGAGTTTTAGTACAATTGCTTCATTTGTGGTTTGTATGACCTGACTGACAATAGAAGTTAGTAAAATAAGAAAAATTGACGCTGCAGAAATTAAGTTAATTAATTATTTTAATTTTATTTATTTATTTATTTATTTTATTTATTTATTTTTTTTTTGGTGCTTCAATTTCTCATAACTTCGCTAAATAACTAGATAATAACTAGCATGCTAAATTTGAATTTCTAATCAAGAAATTAAATTTCCTGCAACTAATTAAAACAAAGAAAGCAGCAGAGTTGTGTGTTGAAGTTGTGTTGTGTTGTTTTAAACTAAACAAATGTTTTATTAGCTTGGATTTGGTAATCTCATACTTTATTTTATCTAAAAACCTCATCGCTCATTTTTATTTCCAAGAAATTCTTTTTTATAATAAAATTTGATTGCTTAGCTAATATATATGTATATTAATATAATTATCTTAATTCTGTGTTAAAAATGCAAGGAAATGATATCATTTTTAGAGATGTTAATGAAGACTGAAAGCATAAACTCAGATATGTATCTCATATTAACATCAGATCTGTAACACTCATCAGATCTGTAGCGGCTTAAAAGTGAGTAATCTAAGGAGGGGGTAAATAACTTCCTTTACCTCCCCCCTTTTATTTTCTTGCATTTAGACCCAATTTAGACTTAGAATCCCATATTAATTTTTTCTACAAAAAATTTTTTTTATCAGAAAACTCCAACTTCAAATTGGCACTTTTCAAAATATTGGCTCAGCTCCAAAATAATCATGTCATGAATATGAGAGAAACTTTTATTAAAGCTCTATATTCCTTGTAATGCGTCATTTGATGGATCCTAGAGTGTTTCTGTGTTCAAAATTAAACAGCAATGATGATGAAAATGAGATACTTTGCTGAATGTAGAAAGCCTGGTTATTTTTCAATAAATTTCTATTCTTTTTTATTTTAAGCAATTTTAACCCTCGGGTTAAAATTGCATGAAAGTAATTCGCATGTAGAATATTGCATGGAAGAAATTCTCAGTAGAAAGATTAACTCAATGTATCGTCAAAATATATCAAATTTATTTCACTGGGTATCCAGATACATAAATTTCCTTATAAATTAGCATTTCTTAACATATTACTATTAATGATGATGTCCATGGTGGTGCCCATGGTGGTGTCCATGATGATGTCCATGATGGTGGCCATGATGGTGATGATGGCCGTGATGATGACCGTGGTGATGGCCATGGTGATGATGATGTCCATGATGGTGATGATGTCCGTGATGGTGGTGATGTCCATGGTGGTGGTGGTGTCCATGGTGGTGATGGTGACCATGGTGATGATGATGGCCATGGTGGTGACCATGATGGTGGTGATGTCCATGGTGATGACCATGATGATGCCCGTGATGGTGGTGATGTCGCGCTTCAACATCTGGCTCCGGGTTACCCTGAGCCAAAGTGCTGAAGAGTGCGATGACGCACAAAGTGACGAAAATAACAACTGATATTCTCTGAAAAAGCAATTATATTTGTCAGAATGCTTATCAAAATTTGGAAAGCATACACATTACACAATCTTAAAGCTTATTTTTGAAACTCAAAGTGACTCCTTCAGCTAAATATACGAAAACAAATAGCACTGTGTGAAAAAAAAAAGCGAGAGGTAAACTCTAGGAACGACAAGATATGGTTTAACGTTCATATTCGATAAAATGACCCTTAGCACTGATGGACAATAAAATTCAATATGATTCGATGATTTTTTTCCTCAACTATTTTGTATGGTTAAAAGTTATAATCTTGACAAGCTCATTGTACAGTTGATCAGGTTCCTTGCATTGTTAACTCCATATTCCTACATTTTTGCAATAAGTAAGGAAGGGCTAAGTAAAGTAAAGGTTAAGCAACTTTTTTTCTACCGAATTCGTATGCAACATTGCTTTTATGACATCGAATTGAGCAAATAAAGATATACATGTCAAAAATGAAACATAGACTGCTCTTCAAAATATAACCGTCATATTCTATCATATTCGGGCGTAGAGGTAATTAATTTCCTCGTACATGTAACCTTTATGCGCTTCATACAAAGTGGCAACAGAAAAAAAATCTTAAATTTGAGTTAGATCAAATTGGTTCAATAATGTAAACTTCCTAAGAAATTAAGTAAGAGAACTCTTGATAAAAACACCTGCTTATAAGCTTAATGGCAATATTATGATCCTTAATGCAATGTGCAAACATTGCTTTTTTCAGTTGCACTACTCTTAGGACCCTGCTCCACATCAGCAGAAAACGCGAGCGTAAAGCAGAAACGTAAAATGGATTAAATACAGCGCGTCTCGAAATGATAGGTCCACCCTTATTTTTCAAAATTTCGACTCTTAATTGAGAATAAAAATCACTTTTTTTGACAGTGATTATATATCTGTAATTGTTAAAACTATGTTTGATGAAATTTCTCAAAAAATGAATCATTTCTTCTTATTTGATGCAAATTTTCATTTTCAGACCGTTTCAAAAAGATAGGTCCACCTTCAGAAATTTTGCCCCAACCACGTTTATTTCCAAAAATTTGCATAAGTATCGTTGCTTAGTCTTACTACGGGATTATGCTTGCTGCTGTGGAGGTATTTAAACAGATTTGAACAGCACTTTGTAGTCAAACAAAACGGGTTGTCGTTGCAGTCTTTCGCTGGTTGAGCAGGGAAAAATTGATGCATTAAAACAGTCTGGAAAATCGAACAGAGAAATAGGTAAGCTTTTAAACAGATCACAAAGTGTTGCAAACATTTTTTTGCTATTTGGAAATGCTTATAGCAGTAAAAAATCATCTGGCCGCAAATCAAAAGTGACACCCCTACAACGAAGCACTATCGTAAGGGACCTAAAATCCAGAAATAATGAGCATATCCACTTTGGCCAAACAACTAAACCCTTCAATATCAAAATCTACAGTCCACAGAGCGGTAAAGAAGTTCGGCAATTTTCTTTACGGGAAAAGGAAAGCGGCTCCGAAATTGACTAAAAAGCACAAAGAAAAGAGATTGAAATTCGCACAGGAAGAGATGTCCTGGAAGCAAAATAGGCATCGTGTGATATTCAGTGATAAAAAGGAATTCAACCTGGATAGTCCAGATGGTTGGCATTATTACTGGCACGATCTGCGCAACGATAGACAGATATTCTCGAAGAGGCAAGCTGATGGTGGTTCCGTTATGGTGTGTGCCCGATTCAGAGGGACAGGAAAAACTGATATAGCATTTGTAAACAATCGTTTGAATGCTGCTGGCTATAACAAGCTGTTTGAACAATATTTTCTCTCACAATCAGAACCCATTGGGGGCTCATTCTTCATGTTCTAACCAGACAATGCTCCTCTGCACTCTGAAAAGTCCACTTTTGAATGGTTTCTGGATAATGTTGTACATATTATCGATTAGCCACCTTGCAGCCCCGACCTGAATCCAGTAGAAAACATGTGGGGTATGCTCGCAAGAGCAGTGTATGCAAGCAGAAGGCAGTACAACAGTACTTGCAGACTTAAAAAGGGTTATTTCCTCCGAATGGTCAAAAATCGGGACAAATTGTTTGCATAAACTTGTAGAAACCATGCCAAATAGGATTTATGAGCTTATTCAGAAAAAAAACAGAAAAATTTCTTATTAATTCAACATTTATTTGATGCGTGGTTCAGTGGACCTATCTTTTTGAAACAGCTGTTTTATCTAATTTTAGTTTCCCTCATTATTCCTATTATTTGTAAATTATTTATGAGCTATTTTACATTGAATGAAGTAATGTAGTTTATAAAATAGTGCTTTGTACACAATGCAACCTTTTTTTTACCAGCATAACTTTCGTTTTTACTGGTGGACCTATCATTTCGAAACGCACTGTAGTGTTCCTATGGAAAGTACTCGGATTTTCGGTTTCTGCCTTCGGTTTCGGTCGCGTTTTCCGCTGATGTGGAGCGTGGAGCAGGGCCCTTACACTATTTTTCCTTAATTTCTTCAGAAAATACTCAAAACAGATTCAAGAAACATATATATATATATATATAATTCTCTTAGTAAATCTAGCAAAAATACACGATGTTTTCCTTGAATACTATTTTTTTAATAAAATAACTGAAATAAAGCAATTGTGTACTTGTATCAAGTACGTATTTTTCATAATTATAAATTTTAAAACTACAGCTTAAACTGGGCAAATATTGACTGCCGTTATTTTTTTTTTTGGAACATAACTTATATGTAGCAGTTAGTTCTTCAGTGACTTTTACATGGACTGTAATATTATTGTGGCTGTACATTGTCAACTCGTGGCTCCAAATTAACACAGATCACTAGAGCACCGTTTCTCTTATTCATTGCTCCGCCAGATGGCGATTTTGAAAACCGTTTCGTTTCGAATTTGCCATTCGTGTATAATGTTCAAAACAAAACGTAGTGTGTAATTCACTTTATAAACATTTAAAGCTACGTTATACCTTTCTGCTGTTGAACTAATATTAAAATAAGAGTAAAGAAGGTTTTGTTATCTTATCATTAAATAAAAATGTGACTAAATAAACAATTTCGGGAGAAACAAATTTAAAATTTTGTTTGCCCTAACTATTGATATGGGGGGAATACACGTCTGTCAGTCTGCTTTTCCTCTCCGTACATAACAATTTCCGAAGAGAGTATCCTAATGTAATAAAACTTTTACTTTTTCAAAAGTTGTTTCTCAATACGTCTCACATGCTAAATTTTTTGAATAAAAAAGTTTAAAGCTTTGAAATTCGAAAAAAAAATGTGTTAGAACTTAAATGGAAATCTTTTTTAAATGTTGTCATGTATTCGATTCAATTTTGATAACCATTTGTGATAAAAATAAAAAGCATCTGGAAATACAATAGTTGAATAATTGGCTCTTTTTGTTTGATCAAGTAGAAGCTATTTTGTGAACATGTCAAAAGTTTTTTCCTCAAATATTCACGGTAAAAAGTTCATGGAAGAAAAGAAAAACTTTCATCTAAAAACCAATATTAGAACATTGGTTGAAACAGTATTTTCCAATTTAATTCCAAACAATTAAGAACGCTCTAAGCGTATCCTTTATACTAGTGTACATTTCCATTTAGGAGGAAACGTAATATGCAATTTAAAAAGTTTATACAATTTATGCAATTTTTAACAGACGTTTCACTTGAACACACAATGCATTTTTTGCGGTTGTTGCTGTTGTTGTTGAAAAAATTAGTGTTATGAAAACTAGACTCGCTTAGCACTGGACGGATTCCAAGGTTTTTACCATTTTTTTGGTTATTTCCAAACTTAACCAGTTTGAATGAATTTAAATGAATGTGCTATCGGATAACAAAAACGTTACATTTTCTTCTCTTCTAATAAAAAATTGAAAGGTAACAAAAATTTTCACTTTAACATGGTGTACAATAAGGGATATTTCATGATTTTAAATCTTTGAACTCATACTTTTAATCACATTGCATCTTATACTCACCATTTTCGGTTTCGAACGAACTAATTTCCAACAAGTAAAATACTGCCCAGTAAGAATCAGTTCTTGATTCTTTAATCCAAGAAGAAGTTCTGCCGTTTTCAGAAAGTGCGATGGCTTTTATACCGAAATCCCAAAACTCAAGAGTTGATTCATGAACCAAAAGATTCATCGCAAAAAAAAGACAAAAGAATGGAAGTAGAACTATAGTACTTGGAATCAATTGGTTCAACGAGTCCGAAACTCAGGAACGTAGTGGCACGCGGCTTTCATACCTGTATTGCCATTCCCCATTAAAGAAGTTATGTCATTTTAAAAACAAATCTTTGCGACTCTTTTTCAAGCAGGAACATATTCCTCAGTGAATCGGAAATTAAACAATGAGCATTTTTATTTAAACGCTTAAGCTGAAGTCCAATTGGTTTCTTATGTTCTATTTTATTTGTGAATAGTAATCCAAGCGAGTGACATATTTGTTACGTAACAAAGTTTAATTCTCATGCTATGATTCAGTTTCTAATTGATAACTACTTGATGATTAGTAACAATGTTTTATGTAAATGCAAAAAAAAAAAACATTTTATATAAATAAAAGTTTTTTTGTATTTAAATGAAAAAAGATCAAATAGCTGTATGCTGTATTTTCTTCATGCTTTGTGTTTTATTTTCGTTGGTTTTTAACTTCAATCAACTTCAAACTTTTTTATTTGTTTTACTTCATTAAGTGAATATTACTTTCACGATTGTTTTCATTGTTTGAATGCAACTATATCCTGTATTATTTTATGTAACAAGTTTTAATGAAAAAAGAACACGTTTTTCAATAATATTTTCTGGGATATATCGTGAAATACCATTAATATTTTAAAATTCAATTCGTATTGTTCGTTCTTTGAAGTTTATAACCTTTGTAAAGAATAATAGGAGCAAAACTAATTTATTTCCTCACTGTTTGCATCATGTATGCATTTCTGTTTACCAGAAATGATTGCCTTTACCACAAATAAATTAATATTTTGCAGTACTTTTTATCGCATTTAAGAAAATAAATTGGAAATCACATATTTATAAATGCTATAAAGCTTGAGAAATTTTGCTGCGCAAATCAACACGTTTTGAAAAATTTCTTACACTATTTGCGGAGAAAATATTGACAAAAAAGGCTCAATTTGTCTGAACATTTTTAAGCGCACAATAAATGCTATCAGACTCTCTATAAGTTTATTATTGAGTTTAGCATGTGTTTAAAACTCAAAGCACGCTTAGTGTAAATATTGTGGGAAAAAACTACTTAAGATTTTACGTTATTTACAAATTATCATTTGTTAAATAGATTACATTGCAATCCACACGAGATGATATTATCATCTGTTAGTTTAATTATCTAAGGTAAACGAAATAATATAATCTATTTCTCTACGATTTAATATTATCTATATCTCTATGTGATGCAACATGAAACTAATATCGCATAATATTATTGTTTACTTTGCGATGAGTTTATTATCATATTAAAGCTTTAATTAAAACTTCGCTTTCAGAAATTTCCGTGAAAGGGTCCCTAAACTTTTTTTTCAAAAGATTAGACTAAAGCTGACCTCAATTTCGAAAAAAATCTCGCACCTCTTTTCTCTGTGGTTACTAAGCAGGGCCTAAAACTGCGTTTATGACTTACGTGTTGAAATATTTCCAGAGAGGAGTACCGTAAAATGGTACGAATCGAAACACTTTTCAGCTTTGATTATAAAAAAAAGTAATAAAAAAATTTCTTTAACCCTCCACTACTATGGTGGTTTAAGATCACACATACACGACTGTTGGAGGAATAAGTGAAGAAGTGTACTACTTACCTTACCGATGTAGTCGGGTCAACAGCTTCCCTACGACTGAAGAGTAGGTGCCCTTGGACGATACCATGGAGCACTCGTTAACTTAGCTGTAGCACGAAATATAATTTTTGGTTTGGGTCGGATACGACCCACCGTAATAAAGGAAGGTTAACATGATTTTGTGGGTAAAACTTCGGTCTGGGATTGCTCTCGATATTCTAAACAGAAACAAAACATGTTGAATAGTTTTTATTTGTATATATATATACACTGAAGTGACAAAAGTTATGGGATACCTCTTAATATCGTGTCGGCCCTCCTTTCGCCCGGCGAAGTGCAACAACTCGACGTGGCATGGACTCAACAAGTCGTTGGAAGTCTTCTGCAGGAATATTGAGCCATGCTGTCTCGATAGACGTCCATAATTGTGAAAGCGTTGATGGGGCAGGATTTTGGGCACGAACAGACCTCTCGATGGTGTCCCATAAATGCTCAATGGGATTCATGTCGGGCGATCTAGGTGGCCAAATCATTCGTTGGAATTGTCCAGAATTTTCTTCAAACCAATTGCGAACAGTTGTGGCCCGGTGACATGGCGCATTGTCATCAATAAAAATCCCATCGTTGTTTGGGTACATGAAGTCCATGAATGGCTGCAAGTGATCTCCAAGTAGCTGCACATAAGCATTTCCAGTCAATGTTCGGTCCAGTCGCACTAGAGGACCAAGTCCATGCCATGAAAAAACAGCCCACACCATTACGGAGCCACCACCAGCTTGAACAGTGCCTTGCTGACAGTTTGGGTCCATGGCTTCGTGGGGTCTGCGCCACACTCGAACCCTACCATCGGCTCTTACCAGCTGAAATCGTGACTCATCGGACCAGGCCACGGTTTTCCATTCATCTAGGGACCAACCGATATGCTCACGTGCCCACGAGAGTCGCTGCAAGCGATGTCGTTCTGTCAGTAAAGGCACTCGAGTCGGTCTTCTGCTGGAATAGCCCAAGAAATCCAAATTTCTCCGCACAATTCTAGCAGACACGTCCATTGTACGTCCCACATTGATTTCTACGGTGATTTGACGCAGTGTTGCTTGTCTGTTAGAATTTACGACTCTTTGCAGACGTCGCCGGTCTCGATCTTTAAGTGCAGGCGGTCGACCACTGCGCTGTCCATGGTGGGATGTTATGCCTGAAATTTCATACTCTCGGCACACTCTTGACACAGTGGATCTGGGAATGTTGAATTCTCTAACGATTTCCGAAATGGCATGACCCATGCGTCTAGCTCCAACTAACATTCCGCGTTCAAAGTCTGTTAATTTTCACGTCGTGCGGTCATCATCACGTTAAAACCTCTTCACGTGAATAACTTGAACAGAAATGAAAGCTCTGTAAAAGCACTGCGCATTTATACCTGTTCTATGCGATGCTACTGCCATCTGAAAATTTGCATATTGCTATCCCATGACTTTTGTCACTTCAGTGTATATATATATATATATGTAGGAATGAGTGGCAACACTTAAGAGAGCGCGCGTAACACCGCCCTCTAGCGAGCATAAGAGTCAGACACCGACAGTGGATGTAGAAGCACGCTTCCGTTTTGTTCCTCGACGCGCAAGCGTACGTGCCTGTTGTTACTATGTGTTACAACTGTACTATGTGTTATGTGGATTAATAAATGTTCTGTGATGTTGATGACGCTCTCATCATTGCTGGGAACCGGCGGGCGGACACCCTAGACACAAACCGACCCTACATATATATATATATATAGAGAGAGAGAGAGAGAGAGAGAGAGAGAGAGAGGTGTTCCGATTCACCCGATGATAGGGGTCAATCGGAACACCCATTAAAATTTTTATTTTCTTCAATTTAACCTGTAATAGGTCTAATAAAAGTAAGTAATATTGATAGGGGAATAATAAGAACACATAGTTACTGTCAAAGGTGTATTTTCTTACCCGTAAAAGTATGATTTGTCAAAAACCGAAAGCAATTTTGAACTTATGAACGATTAAATTATATTTTTAGAAAATGCATTTGAATTAAAAAACTAAGATTGAATATAAATCCAAGTCACTCATGTCGTCCATAAAAATTATCTTATTCTTAAAACTTGGCCCAAGTTTTTTCATAACATCTTCTGGGATCTCTTCTCTAGTTTCTTCCCAGGTTTCGTAGACCCTAATGTAAAAGCTTCCCACGTATTCGTCTTTGTGGGTGTACAGGACTTTTGTTGCATGAAGTCTGTATGACTTTTTTCACGTATTTAAGTGCAAGATTTGTCTCTTGTAGGAAAAATCTTTTTAAACCTGGAACTTCTGACATTCTAAGATCTAGTCCCTCATCAAGATCGATAAACAGTGATAAATCCTTGTCCCTTTCTTGACTAGAAGAATTGTGGTTGCTGCTTTTAATTTTTCAAGAGTTTCCTTCGTTTCTCCTTTATCCTTTCAATAAATTTGAATCGGAACAGCAGAACAAAGTGTTCCGACTATAGCCGCAAATCCTGATCCTATGACATAGTAAAGAATTCTTCATTTTTATGACACAATTTAGAAAAATTGTCAATGCTAATGTAGTACTTTGGTACTCAGATATGTGCATAATTGAAAAATACCACTTTTAGGTTTCAAATTTAAAGAGGTTTGCGGTTTGTACTGGCATACAAAGTTTTGCAGATTATGGAAACTTAATGTTTTTCAGCGTTCCGCGTGCAGCCTTGCTCATTAGCCAGCAGTGTTGAAAGAATAAAAAGAGTCAAATGTTCTTACTTCTTATGATGTTAACTTTCTAAATAAAAACTAATAGCCAAACATTCCCGATCATATATTTATGGAACATTTCTTTGTATGATCGGGAAGTTTTGTTCCGATTCACACCGTTTTACGGTAGCTTCTCTAACGTTATCAAAGACTTTACCAGCTGCGCCTTAAAGACATCAGTTTCGAAATTTTTCCGAAAGAGATCACCGACACCTGCCTCCCAAGACGTTGACTAACATTGCTTAAATATGCGGTTTTTGACGTCAACGCTGAAAAATACTCCGGTGGAGATCGTGACCTTCGGTACCTGATCCTGACCCGCATCCCTCCTCTGCAGCAGAAAATAAAGACCAAGCAGAAAATAAAATTGCGTTTTAGGACTTCTAATTTTAGGCATGTCATGTAATTTCCTTCAAAGCAACAAGTTTCGCATTAAGAATTTATCAATATTAAACTTATCATACGATTTATAAATTTGTTAAATTCGCCTTTTTTTCCCTTTCCCTTTCTCTTTTTTTTTTTCATTTCTTCTTTTTTTCTTTTCAATTGTTAAAACTTGGCATAAAAAATTGGAAAAAATAAGGGTAAAAACAACAGTTGCTAGTTCACTGAAAGGATTCAGCACTGGATATCTAGCACTAAAAACAAGATAGGGTAGACCGACGAGTGAATGAAAACCACGTAATTTTCTTGGGAAAATAAGTTTAAAAAACATTTTTCTTAGATAAACAGGCAGTAGTCACTTCCTTCTACACATTTCCAAAAAGGAAACATCTAGAAAATGCTGCATTTGTCTTTTGTTGGGGGGTGTTCATTCACTGGGTCTGGACACTTTTTTCCCTTTCAACCGCCCAAAAAAACTGATTCAGAACCCTAAAAATTCGCGCAATATTTTAAAAACAATTACATGTATCCGTTAAAGTGTTTCTACTGCCATGTGGAAAATGCAACAATTTTTAACGATGCTATGAATTTTTGAAAACGAAATTTAGCTTAAGTGTTCATTCACTGGTCGGTCTAACCTATATGGATGGTGTTATGCAAAAAGGAGTTAACCCACAAAACATAAAAAAATGAGTTATCCAACTGTGATGGTAAAATATGTTGCTTTCTACATTAAGCAAAAATATTTAAGCCCTATCAGCATTTCATGGTAACACATCATTGGCATATTGATATAGAGCTCCATGCTTTTTGCCAGAGTTTGTTGACTTTAAAGCCCTCTATCTCAAAATCAGGTTTTTGTGGGTTAACTCCTTTTTGCATAACACCATCCATACATTCTCCACTACTCTCCATCTCAGGCCTCAAATTGTTAAAAATAACATGGCGAATCCTGATTGCTTAAATATTTGAAATTGAAATTCTACAAAGAAAGAAAACTGGACATTTAGTTGCACATGAGGGCTGAAAAACGGAATGTGATAAAAGAAAAATGTAAATGTAGTGAAGGGAGGGGGGGAGAGATTATTTCATTCAATAATAGTTGATTTCCAAAAATGTCGAAATTATTTTTGCAATTAAATTTTGTTTTCTAGTTTGTAAGATTATTTTCTTTTTTCCAGTGTTAGGATTGAGGTAGAGGAGGAGCACCTTTTTACAGCATAATATCTTTTAGCTTTGAAATATAATATCTGATTAAAAACATGCTTATAGGGAGGCAGCGAATTTGGCAATTGCCCTAGGCTGAAAAAAACCTGCGTTTCATGAATGTCCATAATTAATGAAACTATGAAAGAAATTTTTAATAGTAATAACAATAAGGCAATTCCACGATAAGGTCAACCAGATGATCAAATTTTCTAAATTAATATTTCTAAGCAAACAAAGTATCATTTTAAAGGTAAAGAGTTGTATATTTTAAAATTTATATCTAAATTTTGATAACTTAAGTTTTAACTAAGTTACAAGAGGTCAAACTAAGGCCAACATCCAGAGCGTTTTCAAACTATATTTGACGACTCTCAAAAAAGCTCGGTTTTATCAAAAATATACATACTAAAATTATGAATTAAGACGAATAACTATTTAAATATTCAATGAACAGCAGGTGATGTTGCAAAAATGTGTGAGAATATAATTCATTTTGATTTGTGACAGAATTCCCATGGGGCATATTAAGTGTTTTACGTCCGACACCAAAATGTGCGATTAATTATGCTGGGCCAATAATTTTAAAGCTACATACAACTAATTTTGTATACAAAGTAAGATCTTTGATCTCATTGATGTAACTTATTAACATTTTGTGACAAGTAAACTTTTTTAATTAAAATCTAGGTGCCGGACGTAAAGAATGTTTTTACGTCCGACCCTGTTTATGTCCGACACTATTACATTCCTTATATAACACTTGTTTACAACTGATTCTTCATATTTTTGCCTTTAATTACAAAGTTAAAGTAAAACATGATTCAAAAAAATTTGACTTTATTGTGCATACGGGCGATTTTCTGTAAACTCGTCATTTTTCACATGAAATCTGTCCGGGCATGGTTTTTTAAAATGTTCGTATAATTATAATACTATTGCTCAGAAAATGAATCTATTACTTTGGTTTGAAAGAGTGCCAATTGAAGTTTGTGTTTTTCTGATAAATCATGATAGGGGGTAAGTCCCCCGCTTCGTATAACTAAGCAGGGGACTGTGCCAGGTGACTGTGTTTTTGCCCTTTGTTGCGTAATATCTGCAAAACTATTGGAACATAATTAGTTACGAGACTACCTATAAATTTAGGCACAAATCGTGTACATAATAACCAATAAGTTTTATAATTAAATTAATTGACATTAATAAAATCACTTCCTAGAGGACTGTTTTCGCAACGACCCTGATGCATACTTTCGTCACAAATGTGGCTCTCAAACTGAGCAAAGTAGCGTTTCAACACCGTTCTCGGCGATTTCTGCAAATTCATACTAATTACTTTAAACTTCATTCCAAAAAGAATTTGCAAAAGTTATAGATTTTTTGTTTTACAGCTTTGAATTTGTTGCAGGGGACTGTTTGAAAAAATTCTGGACAGAATTTACATGACAGTTTTAAGTTTTTGAAATATGTAATTATACCTTATTTCATAAGAAAAATATAGCTTCATCATTCTATTTTTAGATATTAATTACCAAATTTATGTAGTGTTAATAGGTTTTTTAAAATACTATCTTGAACAGTTAGACTATAGGATTGGGACAGCCAGGGGACTGTGTTTTTGGCGCTTAGATAATTTCTATTCTAGAGAAAAAAATTAAATTGTTATCACTCCAAATACAATTCGGCCACAAAGTATTAATGCTCTACTTGTATTCAGAGCGATAATTATTTTATTACACTTTATTATTTTTAAAATACTCAATCCGGACAGCCAATTACCAGTTTAAAGAGAATCGCCCGTACATATACCTTAAATTTACATATTAAATAGTAAATTTTGCTTCAGAATAATCCTTTAAAAGTTTTTTTCTCTCCTCATGAGACATTTAAATTAAGACAATTACAATGCATCTGAGTTGTTCTGGGAACTCTTGAATTAAAAAAAAGTTTATATACATATTATCGTTTTGAAAAAACAGCTACCCAACTCTAAGTATTCATCTAGAGTTTTAAAGACTAAATCATCACAACACAGCCTGTGTTCTGTTTCGCAAAGAGTCAGAACACATGGATTTCGTAGTTGGATTTGTACAAGTGGATGCTTACATTTTTTTTATCAGTGTTCTGATTAATCTTCATATTTGCTGGTTGATGGTGGTTGATGCCAAATCAGTTGGACACAATCAAGTTCAAATTAGTGACATATCACGTGATAACAAATTAAGAACAGTACCAATATTTTCTATGTTAGAATCTGATAATTCCGGGATCGAAGAATCTGTAGATCTTGATATAGTAAACATCAATGACTGAATTATGGTAACGCATGATGCCAAGCTTTGTCTCAGATGTATCACCAAAAAATTGCAAATTACATTGTAGTATCAGTCATGCATAGTTTTAAAGGTTATTTTAAATGGCCAAGATCTGAGAACAAAATATTTTACAAATTACTGGACATTATTAAACGTATTCGTCCTCCGATCCCAACAGAAAAAAGGGGACAGTTTAAATTTGATGAACCCTTTTAAATGTTAAAAAATAATATGTGTGACCTAGGAATAAAAGTTAAGCTAATTTCTTATTTAAAACTGTGATCATTGACATGTAGTTACATTTAAGAACAACAGTTTAGGTCCAATTCGAACAGTTTACGTCCGACACCGCAAATTTATGTCCGACACCGCAAATTTACGTCCGACACCAAGGTAAAAGTAGTTCCAAATTAATTTTATTTAAAACAATATCATTAAAAAACTGTAAAATATGCTTTAATCATTAGTATACTATCGATCTTAGCTGTTTTTAAAATTAAAATGTAAGCCAATTCGCAGAGTTTCAATAAATTTTAAGTGAATCTCCAATTTTACTATTTGTGCGTTTACGTCCGACACCAACTCTTTAAATTTTCTTAATTTCTATTTTAGAGATCTATTTTAAAAAACTAACATGATTTTTTATTCATTATGATGTAGCGAGTTTTTTGAATACCAACTTAATCATTTCTATTCAGTTTATATTTGATGAATGGAACTAAAATTAGAAAATATTTCTTCATTTTTTACGTCCGACACCATGGAATTGCCCAATAACATATTGTAACGAGTCCGTAGCACCTTCAACTTTCTTCAAATGAGCATTCCAATCTTGAGGAAGTAACTATAAATTTATTTACAAGTATTTACATTATTTACAATATGAGCAGGAAACAATTGCTAAACATCCAGCAATTAGGTAGCAAAACAGTACACTGCACTCTCAACAGTAACTCAGCACCACGTATCAAACGTGAACAGTAATTAAGCAATTACAAAAGCAAAACAACCATTCGCCAAGCGAACGAAAACGAGTCACCAGATCAAATCTGAAAAACAACTAACTGACTTGTGTTCAAGGCCAGCTATTTATACACGGAAAGAAATGTCCACAATATTCGAGAAAAATCTGGAGTATTCTGTTTCATTCATAACTTTAACAATTCCATTCAGAAAACGCTAGAAAGAAAAAGAAAAACACACTCCGAGCGAAAATGTCTTCACGCTTATTAAAGTTAGGGCAAGTGTAAAAACTACAAAGTGTTACAGGGCCGGTATACAAGTGATAAAGGTGATATCTTCAGATACTTTTGCAACATGACGTCAGATAAAACCAAAACTAATGAAAATGATGCAAGGCAGGAAAAACAACAACTATTTACAAGATTTGTAACATTGCCCCCTTCCCAAGGACTGCACGTCCCGGGCAGTACAATCCCCAGAAAGGAAGCAAGGGAAAATTTACAGGTGCACACATTACATGATGACCAATCATAAACATGATAAACAATAACAATGAGAACATGAAAGAAATAATAACATTGATAAAGTAATATTACAAACAATTAAAGGCAAAAGTTATTTACAAAATTTACAAACAAATTACCATGGTAGCTTTAGATTTACTTTACGAACTATGGCCATAGTATGGGGCTAGCCGATCATAATGTACAACCCTAGGTTTTGAATGTGATGACTTCTGGATCCTCACTACGACGTCGTTCAGCCGGTGGAGGACTGTGTAGGGTCCATCCCAATGCGACTGCAATTTGGGTGACAGACCTTTACGTCGGATGGGATTCCATAGCCACACCTTGTCACCTTCTTGAAAGTCATGACCAGTGGACCTTGTGTCGTATCGGGTCTTCATCTTCTCCGTCGCGATGTTGATTCGCTCCCGTGCGAAGTGATGAACGTCCTCCAACCGGGCCTGGAGATCCTGGACGTATTCCTCAGGCGATGAAGGCGCATCTGGAGGGAGACCGAAGACGAGATCACAAGGTAGCCGAAGCTCTCGGCCGAAGAGCATCTGTGATGGGGAATATCCGGTGGTCTCGTGGACAGCACTGCGGTAGGCCAGCAGGAACAGAGGAAGTTTCTTGTCCCAATCCTGTTGATTTTTGGAGACCATAAGCGAGAGATTATTAAGGATTGTCCTGTTGAATCTCTCCACCATGCCGTCCGATTGTGGGTGTAGTGGTGTCGTTCGAGTTTTCTCAATTTTGAGGATTTTACATAGGCCCTTAAACACAGCAGAGATGAAGTTTCTCCCCTGATCGGAATGGATCTGCAAGGGTGTCCCATATCTCGAGATCCAATTCTGGACTAGAGTCTCTGCTACAGTGGTAGCTTCTTGATCCGGAATGGAATATGCTTCGGGCCATTTGGTGAAATAGTCAATGGAAACGAGGATGTATTTGTTCCCATCAGTAGTTTTCGGTAGAGGACCAAGAATGTCGATCCCGATTCGTTCGAAAGGAGCTCCTACGTTGTAAAGATGTAGCTTCCCGCGGCTTCTTCTCTTCGGTCCTTTACGGGCAGCACAGGCGTCACAAGAATGACACCACTTCTCCACGTCATCCTTCGCCTTGCTCCAGAAGAAGCGCTCTCGAACCTTGTGGAGGGTTTTCAGGATACCAAAGTGTCCTCCAGTCGGACTACTGTGCAATTCCTTTAGAACGTCTGGAATTCTTGATCTGGGAAGGAGTAACTGCCATTTGAATGCTTTACCATCGTCAGATTCCCACTTCCGATACAGGACGCCATTTCGCAAATGGAGAGATTTCCATAGAGCCCAGTATCTTTTCGTTGCAGGACTGTAGATAGAAATGTCTTGCCAGCTAGGTCGCCGACTGTCTTTTTCCATTAACTCTATGATAGGCTTTAGGTCTGGGTCTTCAAGCTGATCTTTTCTAACTTGGTCGTCACTCCATGGATCAGGATCTGAAGATGATGAAGTAGCAGTAACTTGACAGGCAGTAGGGATTGTCGTCCCGTACTGTTTCTCAATTCGGGAGCAATAATGGCAGTTCTCGGAACAAGGTCTTCTTGATAATGCGTCAGCATTACCGTGTGACAAACCTTTTCGGTGCTTAATCTCGATGTCATATTCCTGGAGCCGCTGTATCCACCTGGCTACCTGGCCCTCTGGATTCTTGAAATTCAAAAGCCAAGTTAAAGAGGCATGATCTGTCCGGAGCAGGAATTTACGGCCGTAGAGGTAATGATGGAAATGTTCTACAGCTTTAACTATGGCGAGCAATTCCTTTCTCGTGACACAATAATTTCGCTCCGACTTGGATAAGCATTTGCTCCAGTAAGCGATGACATGTTCGTTACCGTCTATTTCTTGAGATAAAACAGCTCCAACGCTCTCGTGGCTCGCATCAGTGTCAAGTATGAAGGATTTTTCAGGCTGAGGATAAGAGAGAATAGGCGTTGATGTTAAAGCCTCCTTCAGCTGTAGAAATGCATCCTCGCATTCTTTGGACCATTCAAATTTTTGTTTGCTCTCCGTCAGCTTATGCAAAGGTCGTGCAATGTTGGAAAAACCCTTCACAAACTTCCTGTAGTACGTGCAGAGCCCCAGGAAACTTCGCAGCTGATGGACATTTTCGGGGCGGCTCCAATTCTTGACTGCAGATACCTTATCTGGATCTGTTCGTACACCTTCGGAAGAGATAATGTGACCAAGGTAGTTCACCTCACGGCGGAACAAATTACATTTGGACGGGCTTAACTTCAGGTTGGCTTCCTTAAGCTTTTGCAGCACCTTCCTAAGATTAACCACATGTTCCTCAAAACTGCGTCCTATGATGATGATGTCGTCCAAGTAGACAAGACAGGATTCATAAGAGAGTCCTCGCAGCACTGATTCCATAAGACGCTCGAACGTGGCTGGTGCATTGCAGAGGCCGAAGGGCATCACTTTAAACTGCCACAAGCCTTGTCCGGTTGTAAACGCCGTCTTCTCTCGGTCGTCGGGGTGTATCTCCACCTGCCAGTAGCCGCTCTTTAAATCCAGGGTCGAAAACCACTTGTGTCCGGAAAGGGTGTCCAGAGTGTCATCGATCCGTGGAAGAGGGTAACTGTCCTTTTTGGTGATGTCATTCAGGCGTCGGTAGTCAACACAAAATCTGGTGGAGCCGTCTTTCTTTCGGACCAAGACGATAGGGGATGCCCAAGGACTGGATGAGGGTTCGATGACGTCATTCTCCTGCATCTCTTTTACGAGGATCTCAACCTCTTCCTTCTTGGCGAACGGTAGTCGTCTTGGATGCTGCTTGATAGGGGGATGATCTCCAGTGTCGATCCTATGCTGCGCTAAACTCGTGCGACCAACATCTTCGGGTGTAGATGAAAACACCTGCTTGAAGTCGTCCACCAATTTTTCCGCAGCGTATCTTTGATCCTTCGATAATGCTGCACTCCCAATTAATTTCGAAGTCAAGGATTCGGAAGACACAGTCTCGGAGGAATCAATTCTTCTGATGATGCAGTTTACGGGAGTACAAGTTGCCAACACTTCTCCTTTCTTGATATTCCTCGGTCTTTCACTTACATTGGCGACTCTCACAGGAACTGCATTCCTTGAAAGGTCCACAAGCGTAGATGCCACTAGTACTCCTTTTGGGCTATTACTCTGGTTAGGATATTCAATTAGGCCGAATTTAAAGCTGTTGTTTTCCTTGATGGAGCCAGGTATTAATATTTCTGATCTTGGGGGAATCAATAAATCTGTTTGGGCTATTATTTGATGAGCGGATTTTAAGTTATTTTCAGCGTTGAAAATTGCTATGTCTTCCCTCATCGAGTGCAGCTCATTATTTTTAAAGTCGATAGAAAAATCAAATGTTTTCAAAAAGTCCAGTCCGAGAATGAAGGGATCTGTAATGTCAGCGAAAATGCCGTGTGATGGTAAGTGGCGCTTCCGAACATTATTTCTAAGTTCACTTTTCCTTCAATCTCGATTTTGTCACCTGTCACAGTTTGAAGAGTAACGCAGGGCGGCGTCCATAAGATCTTGAGTCCAAATTGACGAGCCACATCAGTCTTAATAATGGTAACGTTGGCTCCTGTGTCCACAATCATTTCGCAGGGAAACCCATTCACATAAGCGTAAATGAAGAGTCCGTTGCAGCCGCCACTTCTTGAAGAAATCTGGAAAACTTTAGGATGGGGCTCATTCCAATTTGGCGACCTCCGCCCCGCGAGATTGCCATAGCTTAGTTTTCCTGAGCTGGAGAGGAAGAGGTACCCTTCCTTCCCTCTTGTTTCTTGGCGGGCTTCGCAGTTCCTTCGTACGTGGCCCTCACCGCCACATTTCCAGCACTTCAGTGGTTGTCCACTTTGGTCTTTGCGAGTCTTCTTCATGGTCCCCAAGATCTCTTTGATTTGTCGCTCAACTTCCAAGAGACGAGTTGAGTTTGAATCCTGGACACTTACTTCTACGCCCCTGATTGAGTGGCGATCCTTACGGGATGTTTGCTGTGCGGCTTGGAGTCAATTACGAGAAAATGTAATCGATTACGATTACGAGCGTGAAAAATTGGAGATTACGATTACGATTACAACCCTCTGCCAAATCGCTATTACGATTACAGCAACGATTAGATTACGCAAAAAAATGTAATCGATTAAGATTATTATCTGCCGATTACGATTTTGATTACACGATTACAGATTTGTGAGAAATATTTATAGACAGAGGAGGATCCAAAAGTTTTGAAAGGGGGAGGTGTCAAGTTTTAGTGTGCTAGTTTTATACCTTATCAGTTGAGTGGAAGAAAAATGAAACATGTAAAAGTACTTTCTTAAAAATATTACACAATATTGCACAGTTAGTAATATTTTTATAGCATTTTGTCAAATTAACCATCTATTTATTCTGGTAAAAATTACTATCAGGAAAAATATAAATATATGCAATTTATAAATTGTTTTAATGTAATTAGTATTAGAATAATAAAATTCTCAAATGATATTCTTATAAGATTTAACATTTTTCATACCTAATGCATGCAGGAGCGCCCCGATGGGAGGTCACGGGAGGTCATTGTGACCTTCCAATAATTTTCGCGCACATTTTGCTGACGATTCGGCAATTTGAAGGCAATATTACAATATTGAGATTACTTGTTCTTTTTAGTTTTTAGAATTTTTTTTACAAAAGATGCCTAATGTTTTTTCTCACTAAATGTTATGCATGTACGACATGTGTGCGTGCTTGTATTGTATCATTCGGTAAAATAATATCATTCGGTTTTCATTTAAAAAAACCGGAACTTCATACGGCAAATTGATGATTTTCCCCCTCCCAAAAATTTTAGTTCGGGGCGCCCCTGAATGCGTGAATAAAATTATTGTTTCAATGAGAGCAAGATTGATAAGTGTTGTGCAAATCATAAAATGCGTTTTTCATCGCGGGGCAGTATATATATAATGTATATAACATATATAATGCTCATTCGTGACAGAAGTGTCATAGCTGAAGAATTATGATTTTTGATCCACTAATTTTATAGAGACGATTGTAACTAATGTGTAATCTTAACTTGAAGATTTATTTATTTATTTTGCATGTGTGTGAGACCATTTTATAATAATACTAGCTTTATACCCGGCGTTGCCCGGGTGCGTATTAATACAACATAGCATTCAGAAAAGAAAAAAAAATTTGGAAGAATTCTATTCTTATTTGTATAAAATAGCACCAGCAAAAGCGAAACATGTATAAGGCTTTTAATTCATGTTTTTGCATAATTCCTCTGATAGATAGGAGGATAAGAAGAAAAATTTCTGTATCATACATATTTTGTGCCGAATGAGAACATGAATTATAATTGTTTTTGAGTTATTTTATGCTAAAATGAAATAGGTGAGCCTTGAAATAAAAATTCATTGTTTTAATTTTAATCTTTGTTGGAACATGCTGATATTTAAATACCATAAATTTTATCAATTTGTAGCCTAAAGGCTCATGTCGATTAAAAAAATAGGCCCAATAATAGGCTAGATAAAAGGGTCATTTTTTGACAAAAAACTTGAATTTGAGCTTTTTAGATTTTTTAAAATTTCAAGACCCCGCCTATGAAAATTCTAGGGCATCAAGGAACTTCTGTGTCACATTTGATGAAAATCTGACGCAAACTGTGGATTTGTATAGAGAACAAGTATACACAAACAAGCATTCACGCATTTTTATTGATATAGATTTTGTTTCATTATTGTTGCTCAGACGATCTTTATTGCTACAGAAAAGCTCAGATTTTCATAAGGTGGGAATGTAATTAAGTTGTGAATATCATGCACCTAATACCGTTTCTCTGTTTTCTTTTTCGGCGGAGTTAAAGTAAAAATAACAGACGTAGTCTGTAAAATTGAGAAGAAAAAATAATATACATGAGAGACTGATGAGAGCTCACTTTTGTCTCGAAATGAAATGAGCAACCCAGGTAGCACAAAAAGCGTTTAAACGTTTTATAAACGTTTTTAATCCGTTGTCACAACGTTAATAACCATTTTACAACCTTTAAAAAACGAAGTGTGCTACTTGGGAATGTTTTAAAAATCCGTAAATATATCACTTTTTCTTTTATATGCTTAATGATTAAAAAAATTATCAGCATTAAAGTGTAAAGCATAAACTTAAGATTAAATTATATGTGAAAATATTTTTAAAAAAAGTCACCAGATCGCAAATGAGAGTACTGTATCGCAAATATATATTGAATAACTAAGGCACAGTTGCAAATTCCCTCTTATTTTGAAAAATGTCCTCCTCTTTTACTAATGAAAGAAAAAGGGAAAAAGTCAAAAACCATGCAACTGTTTTGAGTCCTGTTAAGCCGAAAAGTATTTGTTTGTAATTTGATACTACTGTCCTTGCCCGAGGAAGGGCAGGGTACGGCAGCTTTGTTTGTAGCTATCATTGACAGCTGATGAAAGGGAAAATTGATGACCCATCCTAAAAATCAAGAGAGACGGTTTTGTCATAGCGCCTACGGTTGCAAAGCACTTACGTTAGGGCTCGCTTTATGACTCGCTAGACGAGCACGAAGCAACTTGCTGTCTTTCTGCAGCTTGCATTGAACCGGAACCCCCCCGAGACAAAGAACACGCTCCTTCCCTCGAGTGATTTTTCCCGGGGGCCGCGATTGAATTCTTATGTTTTAGCGAAAGCAACTTAGAAGCTTTCACATTCAGCAAATCTGGATTACACGATTACAAAGTTAAATTACGATTATTTAAAGTTAGATTACAATTACGATTACGGAAGAAATACTTGATTAAAATTACGATTACACGATTACGAGAGTCCCATTTCCTAATTATGATTACGAACACCAAAAAATGTAATCGATTACACAGATTACGATTACGTAATCGGTGATTACTCCAAGCCTGCTGTGCAGCCTCGAACTTCATTGCTTAGACCAGACCGGATTTAAGATCTTTGATGTCCGCCATCCGGAGAGCCGTCTGAATTTCTGGATTTCGCACTCCATCTATGAAGTAGTTCAGGGCCAGGCTATCGCGAACACCCGAAGGACAGTCCGAGAAGGCGAGATGGGAAAGCCTCTCAACGTCTGCTGCAAAAACCTGCAAAGTCTCTCCAGCCCTCTGGAGTCGGGATTTGAGCTGAAGTTGGCTGAATTCTTTTTGGCAGGATTCGCCAAAGCGAAGCTCCAAGGCCGATGATAAGGCTTCGAAGTCACGGTGCTTGTCCTCTGGAAAGGTCTGTAGTATATCAGCTGCATCCCCTCTCAGCGAGGCTGCAAGGTGACAGGCTTTTGTGGAAGAGTCCCAGGAGTTTGCTTCTGCAACGATGAGGAACTGCTTCTTGTAAATATTCCACGAGGTCTTCCCGTCAAACGTGGCCAGTTTGATGGATGGACGAGAAGTTCCAGCTGCAGCTACACAGTCATTTGAGTTGTTACAGGATGCTGATAACTTTGATTCAAGTTCTTTAATTTTCTTTTCCACATGATTTTCTACTGTGGTGATTCGATTCTCAACGCTGTCTGAGTTGTTGCAGGATCCTGATAACTTTGATTCAAGTTCTTTAATTTTCTTTTCCACATGGTTTTCTACTGCGGTGATTCGATCTTCTAGAGCCTCCACTTTATTTTCCATGTTGATAAATTTAGTTTCCACCAAACTTTTCATTGACGTTTGATCGCTCTTAATTTCTTCTTGACTTGAAGTTATGCTAGCGGTTAAATCACTCTTTAATTGTTCTTGATTAGTAACTAGATCATTTTTTAATTGTTCTTGATTAGTAGCCATAATCGCCATATCATTCTTAACAGCGTTGATAGCATCAAGGAGTTTGTTTAGTTGTTCCTCCATTGCTCGAGTAATCACCATAAAATTCTGAAGTCAAAAAGTCCTCAGGAAGAAAAGTCCAAGTTCACAGAAAGTTCCAAGAAAGTCCTTGAAGATGCCCCACATTGGGCGCCAAAATTGTAACGAGTCCGTAGCACCTTCAACTTTCTTTAAATCAGCATTCCAATCTTGAGGAAGTAACTATAAATTTATTTACAAGTATTTACACTATTTACAATATGAGCAGGAAACAATTGCTAAACATCCAGCAATTAGGTAGCAAAACAGTACACTGTACTCTCAACAGTAACTCAGCACCACGTATCAAACGTGAACAGTAATTAAGCAATTACAAAAGCAAAACAACCGTTCGCCAAGCGAACGAAAACGAGTCACCAGATCAAATCTGAAAACAACTGACTGACTTGTGTTCAAGGTCAGCTATTTATACTCGAAACGTAGTTTCGATAATGTTCCAGCAAAATCCGGAGTATTCCAAATCATTCATAACTTGAACAATTCCATTGAGAAAGTTCTAGCGATAAAAAGAAAAAGAAAAAAGAAGAAAACACTCCGAGCGAAAAATGTCTTCACGCTTATTAAATGCAGGGCAAGTGTAAAAACTACAAAACGTTACAGGGCCGGTATACAAGTGATAAAAGTGATATCTTCAGATACTTTTGCAACATGACGTCAGATAAAACCAAAACTAATGAAAATGATGCAAGGCAGGAAAAACAACAACTATTTACAAGATTTGTAACATTATTAAAGTTTGTAATGCTTCAATAGAGTAAATCTTTATTTTAATATCCCCAAAAGCTTTTAAAAATTATTCAAGTTTAGAGAATTAGAACTAATCAATAATAGATTAATATGATTCCAACTTAATTGATACTTTATATTTATTCATTTAATGTAGTTTCATTTTAAAAATAACTTTTTTCTAAAATTTTTGACAAAATAATTAAAATATTTCAAACAAAGCATAAGTTAAATTCAGTGTAATTTTTGTTCTAAGAACCATCATATAGAGGTCCATTCCAATGATCAGTTCATATGTGAGGGTTCGAATTTACTGCTGGTCCATTGGTTCCAGACCAGTAAAACTCGCCTCGAATCACCATAAAAATAATAAACAATCCAAGGACCACCATTTTTTTAAAGAAAAAAAATTGTGGTTAATGATTTAAGGTGGATCAGTGATGTTGTCTGTTAACTAACCAGTATATATTCCTGTTCACTGGTCGAGAAGACCAGGAAAATTTTGTAATGATTTTAAACCCTGTACCGCTGTATGTCAATGATTTTTTAAAAAACAATTGGTACTCGGCAACTCGGTACTCAGCCGAGTAGGGAAAGACAGAGTACTCGATATTCGGCTATCGGCCAAAGTGCTACTCGGTGCATCCCAATCAAAACAAAAACATGAAAACTTATTGATAACCGTACATTATATTAGTGTAATTGATTATTACAATATGTAAGGTCACCTGGGGTAATTCCTGGTCAAAAAGCATTAACATCCAATTATCACAAAATCTATCTAAGTTAGAGTTACAAATTTTGGTATGGAGGAAGCACATTGGGATGTCCATCGAATAAAATATTCATGCTATCAACAATACATAATGAGCTTGAGTAATTGTCGTTAATTAGTGACCAGGAATTACCCCAGAGATGGGGTAATTCCTGGCCACTTACGGGGCAATTATTGGTCACTCAAATGATTGATGAAAATGCATACATTTTGTAAGCACATTATTAATACAAGTTATTAAACTAATTAGATAAAGAATTTATTTATATATATAGCTAATTAAACACTGTATTTAGTTTTTTTAAGGAAGAATGCAATTGTTTTCAACATAATAGCTTTACTTAATAAAACTTAGCCAAAATACTTTTTATACACTTTGTATGCAATAGCTACAGCTTTTATATCTGTTGTGAATGAATCTTCACCTACCAAATAAATAGGTCCATAAAAAATATGGTGCACATGCACCATACACACTGAGCACATGCTTCTGTCTGTTATGAACAGGTTAAGGTGAACAGTTAAGTGAATAGTACAATGCAGTTACAATTAAGCATTTTTCTTAGTATAATTAAGAATAATTATTAAAACTTATAAAATAATTGGATGAAATTTAACAAAGAAAAAATCAGTATATTGTATACTTATCATTAACAGATAAGAATGTTACATTGCGGTTACAGTTAACTTTGCAGTTAAGGCTCACAGAGTTACATATAGTTTAAATCAATAACATATGTCAATAATAGATGAAATAATAATCCATAAATATTAAAAAAAGGACTGACCAGGAATTACCCCACTGACCAAGAATTACCCCAGTAGCCAGGGGCATTATTTGGAGCCTTCCTGCAAATTATTCAAAACAATAATGGTAAATCCAAAACTATTTTTCAGTAACTGACATGGTACCTAATTCAACCAAAAAAACGAAAAAGAAAAATATTCAGAAGTTTGAGTTTGATCACGATCTTTGTACAAATGTATCAAAACTAAGGTCAATCTTGTTTTACGAAATTTAACAAGCGATTTTAAAAAGATTTTTTTTTCAAACTAAATACACAGTCAACTCATAATTAAGTAATGAATTGCAATGAAGATAGTTCAGAGTACCTCTGTGATTTTTTTCATTTTGCTGAAGGATTATTAAGACATAAAAAAGACTGTGACCAGGAATTACCCCAGAAACTTGCTGACCAGGAATTGCCCCGGGTGACCCTAATATTTATATGTATTTTTTCCTTTAGACCATAACTTTTTTATTAATTAATACTTTAAACTATAATATTGACTTAATTTTTTAAACATTAGAACTAAACAACTTATTTATTGTTTTATCATATTGCAAAGACACAACACAAAACTAACTGAACAAAATAAAAAACTAATATAAAATTTAAATCTTATGTTTAGTTTTACATAGTAAATTTTGTTACTAAAACAAAAGCTATATGTTGCATTTTTGTGTATTGTAATATTTAAAAATAAAAGTGGGCTTATCTTTTTCAGTCCCTTATCTATTTTTCAGTTTTGACTGTATGAAACCGAAACTAGAGAATATTCCCTCTAATCCAGCTGTAGTTGGTGATTCAGTTAACAGCTGTTGTACCAAATTGTTAACTTTTTCTTTCATTTTTGATTCTAATGGAATGTTTTGCCACCACACTAAAGGTTCGACTTTCATGAAGTCTTCTTCAAACATAAAACTTGGAAAAGGTGCTTTTTGTGCCAAAAAACTCATTACCAATGGTAACAGTTCTTTATCAGTAGAACGAATAAAATTAAAAGCACTTTGCTTTTGTGCCTCAGTTAAGTTTCTACCTCGAAATTGGTGATCCAAAATATTTGCAGCAAAATGTGCAGGTGTAAGAGCCATATCTTCTCGTGTCAATAAACATTTCTTAACATCTGCTGCATAGTGTTTAAAATTTTGCTTTAGATCATATCAAATTTCGACACATTCAGCAATCTTAGTGTCATTACTTTGCATTTTATCTAATGCATTTGCTACAGGTTTCAGCATATCTATATACTCAACACAATTAACTGTTAGGTTTACATCATTCACCAAATGGAAAATATCTTTGTCTATGTCATTTTTGTGATCCTGGACAAACTTGCACGAGCATTCCTCCATTATCAAGAAAAGACTTGATCGAATCGAACATAGTATTCCATCGCACATCTTTAGGAAGCACTAACATTTTCCCTCCAATCTGTTTATATCAAGCATGTGGTAAATGGGTGTACTTGAAATATCTAAATTGATTTTAACAACATTGGCATTTATGTTTGTGATCTTCAAATCTTTTGCTAAAAGATTTAAAATGTGAGCAGAACAACTATAATAAATTACATTACTGTCATTATCACTATCAAATACTGCGAGTTGCTCTCGCATTTCTTTTACATTCGCAGCCACTGTCTGACAAAACTAAGAACAGTGGCATTGAATTTCACTTTACAGCCCAAAATATTCTTTTGCAATAACACTTAAATAATCGGCACAATGGGATTGCCCAGAAGTATCAATAGTTTTTGTAAGATAAGTGTCTCTTTTTGCAGTAGCCACTGAAGTGCATACAATAGGTTCATAATTTACGTTACTCCATCCATCAAGAGACATGGCAACATTTTTCCCAGAGAGTATACTTTGCCTCTTTTCGGTGACTTCTTTGTGTATCTTATCTAAAAAATCTCCAGCTAATTTCTTTTCACCAGGGGGAGTATATCCTGCTCGAAGTAAATTACACAATTTTATAAATTCTTCATGCACAACATGGTGAAAAGGGGTATTTGTAGAAAAAAAAATATTTCGCAACCTGTTCGTCAATAAGTTGTGCATAAGATTTGGAGGTAGAAACGATATCCGAGTCTTTCGTGACTGAAATTGTAGTGGGCTTCATTTTTTTGTTGGGACACACAGTTTCTGTTTCTGATTTGGCTGTTGAGAAATGAAATTGTGTGACTCTGCCACAGAAGAGTGAAGTCAGAGCTCCCAGAAGGAGAAGGATCATCATCATTTAAAATTGTAACACTTTCTGACTGGGAGCACAGTTCATAATGCTTTTCCATTCTTTTGGGAATTCCCTGCATCTCTTTTTTGCAAATAATACAAATTGCCAATTTTCTACTATTTCCTTCTTTTGATTTGCACTCAAAATATTTCCAGAAAGGATCTTTTCCTCTTGGCATAGTGTATAGAACTTTCAAACACTCAAATAAAATTGGATAAAAGTAGTAGTCAAAATAGAATCGGTTTAAAGCTTCTAGTTAAAAAAGGTAATAATAGTGGTGGAGTAGCAGCCAATGATGTTGAGATCCAGCATGTATGCCATAGGTCACATGACCTTTGTTTTTTACATGATGTAAAGGGAAACTTTAGCAATTTCTTAATTTTTTTCTAATAGATACTTTTTTTAATTTTTAAGTATGTTATATAAGTTGGTAAGATATAGGAATGTAAAAAGTTTAGATTAAAAATTTTAATAAGACCCCTAAATTAATTCAAAACTTACTAAGTGGTAGTCCTTCATATTAGATGGATATGTTCAAAAAATAAATAAAATAAAACTTAATCATTACTTTTGTTCAAAAACATTAAATTAATACTGAAAACTTGTTTTCAATTCAAATTAGTGTTTTGAAAATGATTTGAAATTCTAAGGTCACCTTTAAGGGTTCGTTTTTATTTATTTTAATGCTGCTTTAAAATTATGAATTAAAAAAAATACACTATGTCTTTGTTTTTAACTTAATATTTTTATTTCTAGCTAATTTAGATTTGTTTTCACTCTTTCATATTATTCATTATTTTATTTTTAGCAACTTTAAATTTTATCTCATTTCAAAAAATTAATACCGAAAATATCAAAATATTGTGATATATTCAGAATAAATATCGGAATATATCATGATATATATCGGCGATCTCTGATTGTAAATCAAACTTTTTAGGTCTGAAAATACTTAAGGAGCGAAAAATCCTTAATTTTAAGGCTAAGGTTTTACATTCTTATAACACCCAATTCACTTTTAAAGAATTTCTTACTGCAGCGGTTCCCAACCCGTGGGCCGCGGACAGCATGGTACTGGGCCGCGGACGTTGAATCGAGAGCGTCGTTTCTAAGATCTTGGGGTCCATTGTTAGTTTTCCGGAAATATTCGCTAGTGAGATCCTAGATGTGTCACCATTTAAAAGCTAAAAGCTCTCCACGTGTCCATTAAAGAAGACCCCATGCGGTTCAAAGGTAGATAGCCAGGGGTCATTCTTCATTCGGACGGGGTCTTGTCGCAAGACGAAGTTGGTAAGTGATGAAGGGACTACTACGACAAGTACTGAATTAGTTAGTAAGGCAGCTTCTAATTCATGTTTCATGTAGTCGAAAAATAGCCAGGAAAAGCAAAATATATTTCCGTAAATATAACGCGGATTTTTTAAAATTTGGATTCGTGTCTTCTGGCTCTGAAGAAGAGCCTATACCTCAGTGCGTGATTTGTTTTGAAACCCTTTCAAATGAGTGTATGAAAGTTTCGAAACTTGAAAGAGATATTGTAACTAAGCACCCAGAATATGTAGGAAAGTCAATTGAGTTCTTTCAAACGAAGAAAAGAAATTTTGCAATGTCAAAATCAACTATGGAGAAGACTTCAAAACAAAGCACTCTAAGCACCAGAGTTTCGTATGAACTAGCATTGCTAATTGCAAAGAAGGGTTCAATTCACACTGTGGGAGAAGAACTTATTATTCCCGCTGCAAAAATAATAAGTGATGAGTTATTTCTGTACCTCAAAACCAGACTAACGTAAGTCCACTTTCGTCATTTTTCAGTAGAGGGGAAAAACGATGTATTCGACAATCGTTTTTCCCCCTCTACCGAAAAATGACGAAAGTGGACGAAAGTTAGTTTGGTTCTGAGGTACAGATTTGATGATAAATGTACAAAACAAATAAATGAAATTCCGTTATCGAACACGACAGTTAAAAGACGAATTGATGAAATGTCGGAAAATGTAAAAGAAGCCATGCTTACTCTTTGAGAAAAGTGAATATTTTTCTCTCCAATTTGACGAAAGCACAGATGTTGCTGGTCAGGCTAATTTATTGGCTTTTTGTCGTTTTGAATGGAACGGCAATATTCAAGAAGAAATGTTGTTTTGTCACTCTTTGTTGACTAGAACAACTGGAGAGGAAATTTTCCAAGCTGCCGACAATTTTATGAAAGAAAATGAAATAGATTGGAAGAAATGTGTAGCTTTGACAATTGATGGGGCACGAGCGATGTCAGGAGTTTTTAACGGATTAGCCTTCAAGGTTAAATTAGTTGCACCATTGGTTCAATGGATACATTGCAGTATACATAGAGATGCTCTTACAGTCAAAGGTTTCGACGAGTGCTTGAAAAAAACTCTTGACGACGCAGCCCCCCCGTTGTCCGTTTACCTTGTCGTGGTGGGGGGGCTTGCGGTGTGGTGAGTTCGGGGCGAGCTCTTGGGCGGAGTCGTGACCCCCAGTTGCTCAAACAGAATATCGGCGGGAAGGGATTTGTTTCTCCTTCCTTCCCTCATCACACTTACCAAATTTCGGAACAAAAACCCAAGCCAAGGTGTGTCAACCGTGCCGATGGCTGCGTGGTACCGGGGCCAAGCGGTATCTCTTACGGGAGGCTTCAGGGCTAGCTGGCGAACCCTGTCGTATGCAGCCTTACCCCTGTGTAGGGGGGCTACGCAGGGGCTCGACCCCACTTTTTCCCCCCAGTTCTCCGGTCCAATTGTGGATTCAAAAAATAAAAAAAACTCTTCTCCCCCTAGAGGGGAGCGTCAGAACGTTTTGTTACCGACCAACGCAAAATTTTTCGTTATCAAAAGAAACGAAAATCTTACATTTACAGCTGTTTCACCATTTCTAATTAATAAAGCTCTCATAAATCAAATTGGCGAATTTCAATCTGTTAAAAAAACACGTACTGGTGAACTACTAGTTGAAATAAAAGACCCTAAACAAGTAGACCGCATTCTTTCCATCACACAATTAAGTTCATATCTCTGTACAGTTACTGCCCACACAACCCTAAATTTTTCACGAGGAATCATTTCAGAGCCTGACCTTCTGTATACGTCAGAAAAGGAAATTCTAGAGGAAATGAAGGAGCAACACGTAAGTGGAGTGAAAAGGATCACTATTAAACGCAACGGCGAAGTACAGAATACGAAACACGTCATTCTGACTTTTAGTACGCCTATCCTCCCTTCACGTGTCAAAGCTGGCTATCTCTCTTGTCCTGTCAGACCATACATTCCAAATCCGCTACGGTGCTTTAAATGCCAGCGTTACGGCCATTCCAAGCTATCATGCCGTGGTACAGATACCTGTGCCAGATGTGCTGAGCCCGGCCACGATAGCAATGAATGCACGAAGGAATTTAAATGCGTCAATTGCAAGGGAGATCATCCCTCATACTCTAGAAAGTGCTCGAAATGGCTCTCTGAAAAAGAAATACAGGTTATTAAAACAACTCAAAAGTTATCATACCCAGACGCCAGAAAAATAGTCGAATCCCGGACTCCTACTGCAGGTCTTTCATATGCTGCATCAGTTAAAAAAGTATTAAAATCTGTTAGCACACAAACAATTAGCCAAAATGAAACTGCTGCCAAATCTAAAACACTTTACACAAACAAGTCGCCAATTAAACAAAATAACAACTCTAATGCTTCTTCAAAGCAAATAAATGAAAACACACAAACACAAAATGCTAAAAATAATACTAATGAAACTAAAACTGAAAACACTTCAAGTCATAAAAAAGCGAAACAAACTGCAGCGAAAAAAAAACTTATTCAAATGCGCGCTAAAATGGGGGTTCCCTCTAAACAAAGGCCCCCTCAATTTTTTCAATTTAAAAAAGAGGACTTCTTGTATTCTGGCAAGAAAAATAAACTGACGAAATCTCTTCACGAGGAACTTGCTCCTTCTCATGGGGAGGTTGAGGATGTTGAATTTGAAGAACTCCCGCCATCCGAAGATGAAGGATGGACGGACGTCTCTGCAAAATGAGCTGCCTCTCTTTCCTTTGGCCTTTTTTCTCTTCTTTTTCCATCATGGCCCTGAGCATTCTCTCTTGGAATTGTCAAAGTTACTCGTATAATGTCACGGACGTCAAAGATCTTGTCGAAATTCACCAACCGGCCATTTTCTGTCTGCAAGAGACTTTCTTGTCACCTACTGATAGACCGAGGTTGAAAGGTTTTGAAATATACCGCAAGGACTGCTTGACAGGAGACCGTCGTTGTGGTGGAGTGGCGATGCTAATCTCTAATGATTATGCATCTAGCCAGCTCAATATCAACACGTCCCTCCAGGCAGTAGCTGCGCGTGTTCACCTTCACTCTCTGGTCACAGTGTGCTCTGTGTACATTCCACCTTCTTATGACTTGAGAAGCGTGGAACTGCAGACATTGATAGATCAACTCCCACCCCCATTTCTCATCTTGGGGGATTTCAATGGCCACAATCCTCTCTGGGGGAGTCCAGACACCAACAGTAGAGGATTGATAATAGAAGACTCTTTAAATGACAATGATCTATGCGTACTGAACAATGGTGAAAACACTTATTTCCACCTTCCGACGCAGACTTACCATGCCATCGATCTTGCAGTATGCTCACCTTCTGTTCTGCCACTATGGGATTTCCATGTTGAGGGTGGTCTCTACACCAGTGGCCACTTTCCGATCAAGATAACATTTACTGGACGCTGCAGCTATCAAATGCAGCAGCAATCCCGTTTCCGCCTTGATCGAGCCGATTGGGCAACATTTACCCAGTTGGCAGAAGTAACATTTGAAGTTGTGAATGACACGGACATCGATGAAGCGGTAAGACGAGTAACCGACACTATTTTGAATGCAGCGAATGCTGCTATTCCAAGAACCACTAAGGGCAGGATTAAATTTCCTAAACCTTGGTGGAATTCTGATTGTCAGGCAGCTTATAAAAGACAAAAGAAAGCATGGAGCACATTTCGTCGCTATCCGACCACGCAAAATCTTGTGGCACTGAAGAGAGCTCGTGCTGAAGCTCGGAGGATTCGGCGAAAAAGCCAGCGGGACTCGTGGCAAACATATGTCAGCACAATCACGACGTCCACCCCATCCAAGACCGTTTGGGGCAAAATTAAAAAAATCGTTGGCAATTATCAAACATCTTGTGCTCCCATACTTGAGAAAAATGGTCAAACAATATCTGACCTCAAAGAGGTGGCCGACTGCTTGGGGACTCATTTGGCAGAAGTCTCCAGTGCAGTCAATTATAGCTCAAAATTTTTAGCTCTTAAATCCCTTAAGGAACGTAAAATCCTTAATTTTAACTCAAATATTTTAAATACATATAATCAAAATTTTACTTTTAAAGAACTTGTTACAGCTTTAGAAAAAACTCACAATACTTCACCTGGGCCGGACAAAATACATAACAGCATGTTGAAAAATTTAAGTAAAACTTCTTTAGCTAATATACTACATCTTTTTAATAGAATTTGGAATGAACATAGTTTTCCAACAATCTGGACTCAAGCAACTATAATACCTTTACTGAAACCGAACAAACCGACCAACCAACCAGAAAGCTACAGACCTATAGCTCTTACTAGTTGCCTGTGTAAATTGATGGAGCGAATGGTTAACGCCCGACTGATTTTCATTCTGGAGTCCAATCACCTGCTATCCTCCTATCAAAGTGGTTTCAGGCGTGGCAGAAGCACAATTGACAACTTACTGCTTCTCGAAACATCGATTAGAGAAGCATTTCTTAAACGAAAACATCTTGTGAGCGTATTCTTCGACATTGAAAAGGCATATGACCGTACCTGGAGATATGGGATCCTCAGAACTCTGCACGAGTATGGGTTGCGAGGTAACCTACCAATCTTTATCTCCAATTTTCTTAAACATCGATCTTTTCGTGTACGAGTCAAATCTGTCTTGTCGGATACCTTCGTCCAAGAAGAAGGTGTACCCCAAGGAAGTGTGTTGAGCGTTACTCTTTTCATTATAGCAATCAACAGCTTACACGAACAATTGCCTCCCGCTGTCAAAGGTACTATGTTCGTTGATGATTTCCAAATATCTTTTTCGTCATCGAACATGAGTATCATTGAAAGACAGCTTCAAATAGCTATCAATAAAGTCTCTCAATGGGCGGAGGAGAATGGTTTTTCCTTTTCCCCTCAAAAAACTTTCTGCATTCATTTCTGCCGTAAAAGAGGTCTTCATCCTGATCCGGACCTTCTTATTAACAACCAACCAATATCTGTAAAAACTGAAGGAAAATTTCTTGGAATCATACTCGACAATAAACTTAAATTTTTGCCACACCTACGAGAGTTAAGAAAAAAATGCTCATTGAAACTGAATATTCTTAAAGTCTTAGCAAACACTTCTTGGGGTGCCGATACAGAGTCCATGCTAAGAATTTACAGGGCTCTGATACGCTCAAAAATTGATTATGGTTGTCAAATCTATGGCTCTGCAGCTAAAAGTTATTTAAAGATCCTTGCTCCAATACATAATCTCGCACTGCGCATCTGCACAGGGGCATTCAGAACCTCGCCTATTCAAAGCTTACATATCTTAGCACATGAACCTTCTCTGCACTATAGACGTCTAAAGCTTTCTCTAGATTTTTATTTTAAAATTAAGCCAAACCAAAACCATCCTTTGCATTTACATATCTTCCATCCATCATATACCGACTTATTTCTGCGCCGTCCTTCGGTCACCCCAACATTTGGGATTCGAATGCGACAGGCGATTAGCAACCTGCAGCTTTCTGATTTTGATTTACCTGATAAAGCAGAACTTATTGAACCTTGGAATAAAAGTAACATTACTTTTATTTATGATTTCTGTAATTTTCAAAAAGATACTACTGCAGACTTGGTATACCAACAAATCTACTCTGAAGTAAAACAAAAATATTCCTCACATAAAGAAATCTTTACTGACGGGTCTAAATCAAATAATCGCGTTGGCTTCGCGGCAGTAATTGACGGTAATACTATTTCACAACAACTGAATACTTCGTGCTCAGTCTTTACTTCTGAAATCAAAGCCATAACCACCTCTCTCCAAACAATAGCCCAATCAAATCACAAAAAGTGGATAATTTACACAGATTCGAAAAGTTCTCTGGATGCTCTTTCAAACTGCAGCAACACTAGTCACCCTTTTGTCGTTCAATCTTTTCAGTTATACCATAGCCTAAAACAAAATAATTTTAAACTTATCTTCTGTTGGATACCTGGTCATGTTGGTATTGCTGGCAATGAAGCAGCAGATATAGCTGCTAAGGCTGCAAGTGTCCATGGCGAAGACCTGGTTCCCTTTGACGACATAAAAAAATGCATAAAAGATTGTCTTAACATCAATTGGCAGCGTGACTGGGATGGAGAGGTGCAAAACAAATTGCACTCTATCCAGCCCTGCACAAAAGGTTTCAAATCCTTTGATATTAAGCGAAGGAAACAAGTCGTCATAGCCCGTCTTCGCATCGGCCATACCAGGATCACACACAAACACCTTCTTTGTCGCGAACCAGCGCCTATATGTATTAACTGCAATATCAACCAGACAGTGTTTCATATCCTGTGTAAATGCCCAAATTTTAACCAAACTCGTTTTAAACATTTTAATAACTTTTATCCATCTTTGACTGAATTACTTGGGGATATACCTCATCCTAATTTGTTCCCCTTTTTACATGAAATTGGTTTTATGTCTCTAATATAGTGGTTTTATCTTTGTCTTGTGTCTTCTGTCCTTGTTTCAGTTATTTATTTCTGAATTTACTTAAAAATATGTCTTTTTGTCTTCTTCATCAGTTAAGATTTTAAACGTCATTTATATGTCTGTTTTAAAAATGGTTTTAAATTTTTATATGCTTTTTGGCTTATCATGGTTTGGCGCAGCATAGCCTATGAAGGCTCTTGTGCCAGTAAACCTCAAGCAACCAACCAACCAACCAACCTTGACGACGCAGTCAAAATCGTCAACTTTATCAAAGCTAGACCCAAAAACTCCAGACTGTTTCTTGTTTTGTGTGACGAAATGGGAAGTGACCATAAGCAACTTTTACTTCATTGTGAAGTTCGGTGGCTCTCAAGAGGCAAGGTCTTGACAAGATTGTTCGAACTCCGCGATGAACTTTTGGTTTTCCTTATGGATGAAGTAAATAATGGGAAACTTGCAAGTTCTTACTTAGACTGCATCACAGATGAAAATTAGTTGAAACGGTTGGCCTATTTGGCGGTCAATTCTCTTAATGTTCTGAATTTAACTCTCCAAGGCAAGGATTGTAATAAGTTTTTTGTGCAAGACAAAATTGAAGCTATGATAATGAAACTTCAGCGATGGGTTTGAAAAGTGGAACAAGATTCCTATGACGCATTTCCTACCTTGCAAGATTTTCTTGAGACCAACGAAGTTGAAATTGATGAGAAAACCGCTGCAACCATAAAAGATCACCTCAACTCTTTGGCCTCTAGCCTCAGGTTAGTTGAAAGTATTTATCTTTCCTTATTTTATGCTAATATTTTAGCAGTCCTTATAGAAAATATTATTGTTCTTAAATGAATGACTTTTGTACAAGCGTTAAATATTTCAAATATTACGTTCTTTAGAACTAATAATAATAAATAATAATATTCATATTTCTTAGGAAATTCTTCCCTAAAATTGAGGATGAAATACACTGGATCAGAAATCCCTTTGAAGAAAATTACCTGGCAAAATTGAGATTATCTTTCAGTGAAGAAGACTCGCTAATTGAAGTATCATGCGACCAGACCTTAAAATCGCTTTTTAAAACAACGACATTAGTCCCGTTCTGGATAAGTGTTCGGCAAGATTACCCAGCTATTGCCAAAATTGCACTGGGACACTTGATGGGATTTTCGACCACTTATCTTTGTGAAAGAGCTTTTTCAACATTAGTATTTTGGAAAAATAAATACAGAAACAAATCGAACGTTGAGAGTGATTTGAGGCTGAAATTATCAAATTTCAATGCAGATATTGATGCGCTCGTGAGCAGTTGACAGTGTCAAAAATCCCATTGAGAATCTTTTCACTTTAAATATTTGTTTTTGAAGGGTTTCCTTCTATGTGGAAACAATAAAGTTGTATTCGTTTTACAAAAAAAAAAAAAAAAGTCTAAAATCTTGTTCAGTTTCTCTTAATTATTAAAGTATGTGCATATGATTTTTATAAATATAGGTGTCTGTTTGTCATTAGAAGTTTTACTTGTATTATTGTCAAGTAGTGGGCCTCCAAATTTTTTCCCTAAAATTAGTGGGCCGCACAACTGAAGAGGTTGGGAACCGCTGCACAGTGGTCGATTTTTTAAATCTAGCTGGACAAAAATCAAAATTTCAACATCGTTATTTTTTGACAAAGTATTTTTGGTTAGCAACTGAAATATCTGCACACCAATAAACCATGTCTAATTTAGATGGTTAATTCGTGGAATTTTTCCTATAAAGGATTGAAGTACATGGATTGTAATAGTAAATTTTGTAATGCTTTAGAAGGGAGATAAAGGACTTGGGCTACTTGTTGTCTCTGTTGTTTGAAAAATATTGTGCTCATATATTATCGTTGTGTCATTCTAGCTCATTATTCTCTCAATGGGCCGTACATTAAATACGAGTTTTAAATAGATTTTCAGCTACATGAAAAATTGATGAATTTTATGCCATAACACCAAAAGTTATTAGAGCAGCAAAAAAATGCTCCAGAAGTCTCCGCCCTCTAAGTTATATTTTTATGTACAGGATATGCTGGCAAATGAGTGTACAAAAGATTATACCCGGATCTTGCCGGCAATATGAGTAATGGGTCTTGAAATTGTGGATTTTTTTCTCAAATGATGAATTTATAATCAGAGAAAATTTTCATTGAAGTGAGTGGGGGGGGGGGGGGGGGGGGGATGATACTTTTTAACCAGTGCCTATGTAAAATTTATTTGTACAACTTGTTTATCAGCCTTGTATTACTGTTAAAAAAATATTAGCTTTCAAACGTTTTAGAATATAGTTGAGATTGTAATGACAGCGTTTAAGTCTCCACATGAGTAAGCGAAAAAAATATTTGTCTACTATAATTGTGTTTGAATGCTACGTTAAATACATTATGTTATCAAAGATGCAAAGCATTTCAATGTTTGGAGTATGGATAAAGGCAAGAGTAGTGTACAAAATTTTGCAATTGAAACTATAAATTCAAATGACCTTAAAGATATTATGAATTTAAGTGATGGAAATACTACTAACAGTTTGTGTGTACGATTCAACGAAACATAATGAAAATGCTCTTCTATTTCTAGTAAAAAGAAAAAAAAAATGTTATACATACGAATATACTTTGTAAACAAGTTCCATTTGATGAGAAAGATTTATTATATTTTACTTAACAGTTATTTGATAAGCTATCATCAGACTCCCAGGTTCTTTGGCAATACAAAAAAGTCTATAGCTCGCGGTTGACTATTTTTTTTCAAATAGTTAGGCATCAACACGTAACTATAAAACCGAAAGCTACGTCTGTAACTCAAGGCATTCAAAAAAAAAAAAAAAAAAAAAAAGAAAAAAGAAAAAGAAAGAAAAAAAAATTTGGCACTCTAAATAGTTTTCGTTCATCAGGAAAATGAGACAATGCAGAAATTGCCAAGTACGTTCTCGAAAAGGTATTACTAAAATTTAAGTTTTTTTGAAGCGAAAAATATCTATTCTTTAATTAAATAATGGTAACTAAGTTAAATGCAATTCAAGGGATAGCAGTAACGCAGATGTGTTTTTCTGACATAAAGCTTCAATCGCTTATAAATCAAATATTTCGAAACATTCGAAAACAATTCATGAAAACCATTTTCTGGGTAAAAACATGAGAAAGAACTTAATACATGTTATTGTTCGAGTGATGACAAAGTATCTCTGTAATTACAAAGTCACCAAAATATTCTAAGACCTAAGAAAAACGGGGCTAGATGATCTGAAGAAACTGAGTTGCAATGAAAAAACAATTAAAATATTGACTGCTGTCTTTCAGACAGTAGTTCTAGTGCAGATCTTAGTCACAGACACTTCTTTTAATGTTGTTTTATGTTTATTATTGATATAACAAATATATTAAAACTTGCAACTCGATTTGACACTCCAGAGTATTTTTGTCCAGCTAGATTGGCAAAATCGACCACTGTGCGCTGTCTTACAGCATTGGAAAAAACCCGTAATACCTCACCAGGTCAAAATGAAATACATAATATCATGTCGAAAAATTTTTAACTTTCTCTTCCATAGAATCTGGACTAGGCACAATTTCCCATCATCCTGGACACAACCAATAATATCTTTTCTCAAACCTAATAAATCATCTGATAAACTTGAAAGCTATAGACCTATCAATGTCGAAAAGTTTGAGCTAAATTAAATGGAATATATATAAATAGTAATTTCTTTAGAAGGATATTTTCTATGACATACTATATGATACAAGTTAATACTGATTAATAAAATTTCCCTTCTTGGGGATATTATAGCTTTGCGGTTGTCCTATTCTCAAAATAATATAATTATTAGAAATAGATAGTTCTAATAATTGTATGTAGCCTTTTTATTAGTAATAATTACAAAAGTATTGCCTATCAGTGGTTAAAATTACACTATAGGTGAATTCCATTGTAACGGACGTTACATTCGTACACAAAATCAATAATAAAAAGGTTATTGGATACATATAAATTGTTGGAAATTGGATTGTGGTATTTTTACTTGATAAAACTAAGACTAAAGATAAACTTGACAGGATTTAAAATTTATTTTGGATGTATTTAACATGCTAAAAAAAATAATCTTTAACTGTAACGGATGTTACATGAAATGGAACATCATTTTCACTATAGCATGATAAAACCAAAAAGTCTGTGAATCTATTCAGTAAATTTGCTCATTTTTTAAAAAAATATTATCACAAGACATGCTTCTAATTTATCATAACCTTTATATAAAAATTCAGTCATTTTCTTCTGTAATATTTTTTTAAAAAAGTTTTGTAACGTCTGTTACGCACAAATACGTTTCATGAATGCATTAAATGATAATTTAACAGTTGAAAGATAATACTTCAACTTTTTATAGATTATAATGTTATCTTAAAAGTCATAGGCAAGCATTTCTTGCAATAAGGGTATATAGGGGGTAACCTAAAACATAATTATGATAGAAAAAAACTTCAAGAAATACTTTTGCTCAAAATTATGATATTTTAATGACGAATTAACAAATAGGAACTGTTACACTTCAGGAATAATAAAATAAAAAAACTATTTACATATTATTTACATCAAAAAAGAATAGCCCTCGAGCTGAAACTGGCACTGGAGCACTAATTTTACATACGACTTCATTTGGCTTGTAGAATTCAACATCTGGCTTTTGTGGCCATTTCTAGTTCTTTCCAGACCTATGCAGTACACTGCAAGAAAATTCTTGGACTGGACCCTCAACTATATCTTGTACTTGACCAGGATACCGCTCACCATTAAAATCGACTACTACGTAATCTCCTACCTTGATATTTTCTGCTTGTGGTTGTTGGATTTCCTGAAAAGTACTGAATGAGTTTCCACTTGATTCATGGGTAGTGGTAGGTTCTATTAGTTTCCCAGCAGTGTCGCCAGAGTTTTCAAACATGGTCACTACATTTTCTTTAATGGATTTTACGCACCTTGCTGCTTGGATTCCAACTGCTTTCTTCGTTTCCTCCCATCTTCTTTTAAGAACATTCTCATACATTTTGCCAATCTCAGTAACTGGTACGTATGCACAGAAGGTTGACTGTGAAGCAGAAGAAACAATGTTGAAGAAATCCCTTGCAGATCTTACCGGTATTTGTTTACGTAAGACAGCATTCCAGACGATTCGCTTCATGGCAGCACCAACCCCATCATGAGGTCCTTTTCCGTGATAAGATTCCTGATAGTTCCATTCTGCCAACACCTCAAAATCGGATTGGTGAAAGGAAAGATTTGAGATGTTGAATTTATTTTTAAAATGTTGTGCGGCCCCATCACTCCAGTAGCTTATGAAACTTAGATTTTTGACAAATGTTTTAACATCATTTAAAATTGAATGCATAAATGTAAACACTTCTGCTGTGCCATGATTTTTAGTGTCGCTGATAATAGCATAGCTTTTGTGGTCTAGTTTACCCTCCCTATTCATAAAGTACACAACTGCCGTGAAAATTGTGACTTGTTTGTTATTTTTCCAATGTGCTGCCATCACTTCTCTGTGGTGTTTTATGGAAAAGTTTTCAGCAAAATCAACCAGCACGATGATCTGATCATGTTGTAAATTTTCTTTTGCTTTCTGTAACTCTTCGGTCTGCCAAGCAATATTATATCTGTGATTTTTGAGAACTTCAAGTTGTAGTTTCAACTCCCTCTGAATTTCCTTTAAATCGTAGACTCGCTCAGCAAGCTCTCCACCATCCCACTGATTTATAGTGAATGTGACACTTTCATCGCTTTCAATGTTGACATACTTCCTAATAAAATCAACAATGCTAGTTTTGCAGGCATCACATTTTCCCTTCATACAGTTTCTTTCTTTGGCATTGCATACAGTTTCTTTGACTATGCTTGAAATACTGTGTGGAATATTGTAATTCCACTGATGAACAACTTTTAATAACAACTGAAAATTGTCACAGTACGGACAACAGCATACCTCCTGGCACTTATTGGAAGCAGACACAACAAAATTGGGACGAAATTCGAAAAACTTTCCCCAAGAAATAGAAATCTGTGGATTATCTTTGCAGAACAGGGTGTATGCTTCTTTCAAAGTATACATCAGGATTCTTTTTTGACAATGTACTTTTGTACCAGCAGAGTTTTTGTAACACATACTATAATTTTTTCCTGGCATAAGTCTGGAAATTTCATCTTTGGTATAAAATTCCGTGAAAGTGCTGATTGTTTCATCTGAAATCCTTTTGGCAGGCTTCTTTACTGCACTCTTTATCATGCTATATTCCTTTGCTATAAGCTGTAGAACTGCAGTCTTCTTCCGTGGACTTAACGGCAAGTCTTTTTTCACTTTTCGCACAGCTTTTCCTAGAGTTTGGGGGCTCTTGTATGACTTTCTAGGTGATTCAGACTGAGCATCTGAGCTAGTTGGCTGATATTCAATATCGTTTGATTTCTTACTTAAACGATGTTTTTGTAATCTAATCCTCGTTTGTTCTCTTATCTTCGTTTTTTGTACTGCAGTGGGTTTGAAATTTTTTCTCAAGATTCTCTTTCTTTCAGCATCCTTCCGCTTAATTTCTGCTTTTTTTCCCTCTGTCATATTTTCTCTATACTTATTCATTCGTTGTCTAGCAGGAGCCATCTGGGGGAAAAAAGGAAAACGGGCATCAGAATAGCAATCTAGAATAGCACTTAAGGAAATAAAACAAGCACAATATATATATATATACACAGTCGACGCTCGTTATAAATACCATCCTAATATAACGACCGGTGAGAAAACCCCCAACTGTATCCCAATATACTCTATATTCTACCACTTATAGCGACCACTCGTTATAAAGACCGTTTTCTGTAGGACTGAGACGGTCGTTATATCGAGCGTCGACTGTATATATATATATATATATATATATATATATATATATATATATATATATATATATATATATAGACATTTTTATATAACTAGATAATTTAAATCAAGTACCCAGTTTAAAATATATCCTTCAAATAATTTTTCTTGATGTTACTATTGAATCTTTAACAAGGCTGTGTAAATCTAAATCAGAAGCAAACATATATTTTGCTTTTCTAGCTTTTACAATATTTACCTTAATTAATTCAGGAATTATTTCAAATCATGCTGAAATATTGAGAACTTATCTAATACTTGAACTAAAATGAAAGCATACATGTGCATAACTTGACAGAACAAATATTTCAGGCCTAAAAGCATATCTTATATTCATTTTAATCCTAATATTTTAAACCAAAACAAAAACAGTTTGATAAGCAGATTTAGTAAATTAATATCATGATATGATGTAATCTATTTTGAACTTACCTTTTAAAATGTTCAGCAGGATAAAATTATAAATGAAAGTTTGCTTTTCACAGGTTTCAGTTGAAAGAGCAATGAGACTAAAAGGTGTTGTGAAATGTTGCCAACCATGGACTAAAAATTGATTGTTGCCACTTAAAATACTGAAATAAATATCAATGAGCTACAAAAAAAATAAGACTTGGCAATTAATAAGTTCTTTGACTTGTTAAATAAATTTTTATAATTTGCAGATGAAAGTGTAACAGACGTTACATTCAAATTGTAACGTCCGTTACAAGCTTATGTAACATCTGTTACATGCCTGTTTTTGCATGAATTTTATTTTAATTTCACAAATTTTAGGATTTATAGTTTCTTTACATTAAACTTAAAGAAAATACTTAAAAAAAAACTTTAAATTTTTTTTTCACAATGCAAAAGGAATTTCTTAACTTTTTTGTAACGGACGTTACAAACCATACATGATGTTACAATTATGCCCCCAGCCAAACAATTTGAATTTAAAACAATCAAAAACATGGATTTATTTTACTTTATAGTTCATACATCAATATTAAATGTACTCCATTTCAATTCAGAGTCATAATTTACATAAGTAATAAAGTTAAAAAATGATAATTTTACTTGCTAAAAAAACCTAATTTTAGCCCTTTTACTATTTTTCTCCCACTAAAGGAGATTGATACAAGAAAAAAAAATGACAAGTTCTTGTTCTAGGGATTATAAACTTTCCAATAATATATAACACTTGTAGCTTTTTTTAAATTAATTTTTTGACCTATTGGTTTCATGTTAGCTGGAATTCACCTATAACCTCGACTTAGCGATTGCCTGGGGACTGCAAAGAATTATCGTCAAGTCGAGGATATCGTTAAATAGGGAAAGGGTCGTTTTCAAAATTTGCTTACATTTGCTGTCCGGAGGTTAATAAGACGATTTTGAAGCATAACTTATATTTTAAATTCAATGCGAACTATTATTTTCTGCAAGAAATACCCCAAAGAAAAATTCTATCACTCAAAAGATTATTGAAATTTATTTATTTATTTTTATACAAGTCTTTAAAAATGAGAAAAAAGGCAAAAACGCTTGTCCATTTCCAATTTTCGCAAGTTCAACTATTTTTTTATATATTTAATTGTATAAAAAGTATATACAACAAATTATTTTTATATATTGACTATTAGTGTATGATATTCATAATAAATATTGACAATAGTATTTTTTTTCCATTGAGAAATGTATGAATATATTTTGTCCGGCAGTTCTTGTCAAGTCCGTTACCCTAAGATTATTTTAGCTAAAAAGATATTTATTACAGTCAAAAGATGGTTACACGTATTCAGTTAACTTAACAAACTAGTTACGTAACTATTTCGTACAATTTTGTTTTCCTGAGTCGAGAAGTATTGTTGTGGCGTTTCGCACAAGATTTCTTCCAGGAGCGTATTTTTATTGTTTGTCAAGTTTGTTACCGAAGATTTTAGTATTAATTTTTACTTTTTCTCAACTTTTACCCCGAAATATTGTTTATTATACAACTCTAAGAAAATGCATATTGTTGTTCAATTTTTAAATTCGACAACCTAGCCATAATTTGACATTTTGGTTGAAATGTCAAGTCCGTTACTGGTCAAATCCGTTACCAACTGTCAAGTCCGTTACTGGTCAAATCCGTTACTAAATGTCAAGTCCGTTACCATACAGTTTTTAGTCAATATTTTAATAATCATAAACATCGTTTTAATCTTCAGGGACGCAAATAATTTCAAATGAAGTTGGTTCTAGGCGCTATGATATAGTTTAAAAGTGAGATTTCACATTGATTTTGAATAGTAACGGACGACAATTTTTCTTGCAACTTAAAGTTTTACAACAGCATTTGAATACTTAATTATGCATCAAAGTGTGCATCTAATTACAGTGAAACCTCGCTTAACGGACACCCCTTCAAAGCGGACACCCTCATTACGGACAGTTTATTTTTCCCCCGACCTTTTTCTATGGTAAACCATTACGAATCCCCTCATTAAAGTGGACACTCACTTAACCGGACACGGACACAGCTTATCTTGCAAAAAGGCTCTTTCTTTACTCATTAAAACGGACACCGACGGACAAGTTGGGAGAAATCTGTCTACACTCTTGTTGGGAGAGAAAAAAAGATAAGAAATCCATTGAAAATACTTGATTCAGTTCACTTCCAACACAGAGATTGTTCAACACAAAGGGAGGCAACCACAAAGGGGGTTGCCTCCCTTAGTGACACCTTCTTCCACAACAAACCACAAAAATACATTACCATTTCATAACTTGACAAGAAAAAGGTCTGCTGTGGTGAAAGCGAATGTTGGTTAAGCATAGGGAATACATTTTAGGCTCTTGGAGATAGCTCGGATTCTAAGAAATACAGCTGTTGGTCATAGAGTGAGACTCCACTCGGTAAACTGATCAAATGTTTTGATCTTCTCCCTAGAGTAATCAAACTGTCCGCCATGTTGAAAATGCTTTTAATGAACTAAACTTTATTCCATTTCATTATTTTTCTGTAATTACAAAGAAAGATATAGCTCTTGATCAGGGAATAATTTTTTTTAGTTAATTGCTCTGTAATAATTAAATTATTTAGAAACTAATTTTGTATTCACTTTTCTTGTCCCTCCCTTAAGCGGACACCCCTTTAAACTGGACAATATTTAGGTCCTTAGGTGTCCGTATTGGAGAGGTTTTATTGTACTTTTTTACACACCTAAAATACGTGCCAAAACATCTGTTAGTGATTCTAAAAGAAAATAGCAAGTTAAAAAAATTACTTAAAAATTCTGAAATGTAAGCATATGGTGAAAATGACCCATATGCTTCTGTAAAGCTTCGTTTCTGTCAAAATCAGTAGCCAGAGTAGCCACTATTGTTAGAGATAACCGCTGCCACACACCTCAACAGTGATACAAAGAGATTTTGGATGTGTTCTTAGGGTACACTTCCCTTCATTCTTTCGGGTTCCCCATACCCACCATAATTTGTGGTTTACCAGGATGGGGCCCTGAGTACAGCTCCGTTCTTTTGATCCAGACAAACGGCAGAGCAAACCCCTGGTCCAGTAACCCCAGAGCTATCGCTTCTTCCAGAGGACTCTGACCACAACCCCTATTTAACGACGGTGAATCTTCGTTTGGCTAGGATCGAACCCAGGACCCTCCGGTTGCGAGCTCGACGCAGGAAAGGCAGCTTCCGCACGTTGCCAAAGTTGAACTGGTGTCGCAGCTGGCGATATAATCTGGGTCAATTGTTGAGTAACAATGGACCACATGTTTTCCATTGGCGAAAGATCCGGAGAGCAAACCAGCTAGGAAATGACAAAGGTAAATAAAAACCAAGGATATGACAAAGAACCCTTGGACAATGCGTGCCACCTGTTGTCACACGTAGGTAACTTTGTTGGATAAATATGGTAGATGTTGAGTCATACAGTTGTCATTTTTCTAAAAATTATTTCATAAAAACACACAGAACAGAAATAACTTATTTTAGTAAAAATGTATGTTCAACTTAAAGAATAAGGAAGTTATATGCATTGTCTTATTAATAAACAATCCACTTTTGTTGATATTTTAATTAACAATGCTATTATTATTATTTTTTTTTTCAAAATATCTAATTGATTATGAATAAGAAGTGAAACGAACAAGTAGGCCAATAATTAAAATATTTTACATTGAGAAAAGGGTATAGCTGTTTAATGAATGAAAAATAGACTTATATACTATTAATTTAAAATCAGTTTCAAAGACATGTATAAATGAATCACAATTACTAAAAGTAAATGACAAACTAAAAAAATCAACATATTACACATAATATAATCACTTTGCCATGACAATGCAATGACTGACTTGACAAAATGCTCAGCCAACATATCTCGGCAATGAATTGCGTTAATTATCCCTCTTCCAAGCTCAGGTTCCAGTGAGATTAAAGGCTAATAATTTGCTTTTTTTTTTTCAAGCTTTTCCTATTCGCTGATAGGGAGCCATTTTTCTTTTTTACCTATAAAATTACAGAGAATGCTTGCGGCTTTCACTATCAACGTTACTTTAGTAGGTTGACATCCAATTCGAGTGTGAAAGACTGAATTTTGAAGTCAGCCTTGCAAATGCACACTCAACACTCTTCCTAGCTCGTAACAAACGTGCATTGAAAATTTGTTTCGAGTCCAGTTGTTCTGCCCTCCTGTCCTCGAGAAGGGTATGGGATCATAGTATTCTTTTTAATTATGAAAGCTTCATCTGCCCCAACATAGTAAGGGAAACTTTCTCTTTCCCCGGCAGACTGACTTTTGATGAAATGTTAAGTCTTCAGGCTTACAACCTTTCCCCAAATGCGAAAGTCCGAAACACCGCACCATCACTATTTCTCCCATAGCCCCCCGCACTGATGATAAGGAGAAACCTGCTGGCATCAAATACAGCTAATAAAACTGTGGAAAAATATTCTTTGTTGTTGATGTATGCTGACCCAGATTTCTTGGGTTTAGCTATCCTTTTATGGTTCCCGCCCAGACTCCTGATACAGTTGGGTATCTGCCATTAAGAATAATACTCTGCAGCACATCTCTTCCAATCCTCTGTTGAGGGCACTGTCATATAAATCGGCTGCAGGACTTTCCAAACGACTTTGCAGGGGGGGGGGGGGGGCGTATTTCTGTAATGCTTTCCCAATATCCTTCGTTTCTCTTCCAGAACTGTGGATAACACTTCCAATCGGGAGCAGGAAAAATGCATCAACTACCACGCATTTTTTTTGGCATTTGTTATTTTTCCAGATTTAATTAATTATCCAGATTAAATTAAATTTTTTGGTTTGATTAATTATCATGATCATCTTAAAGTTAAGAATGGAATACTGTGCACATGGGAGAGGGCAGAATCACACGTAGTGCCGAGGTTTCACCCGAACTAAAAATACTCTTTTTACAAAATAAAATTATCAAAAAACATTACATTATAAAAAAAATTGCAAAACTTTTTACTGAAAAAGGTTTATCTTGTAAAAGATGAATTTGGAACAGCTTGCACAACGGCAACTTGTTCTGAATAAACCTTCTTGCAGAATTTCATAATGCTCCACCATCTGGTAATGCAAGCACTTGGCAGAGAGACAACTTCCATTTGAAGGAATTCTTGCGCTTCTTTCAGGTCCCTTGCAATCTTCCAGCTGTGAGCAATTGAACTTTGCAGTTTCTTTAGTCTTGCTACTGTTCTGCTTATAACTGAAATTTTCAGTGCTCTATTTATTCCTATATTCAGCGTATGCCCAAAATAAGGCATGTGGGGCGCTTCTGATAGATGGGTAGCTTTTACTATGTTAGCACCATTATCTGTTGTGCAACATCGAATTTGTTTGACATTGAGGTTCCACTCGGACAGTATGTCGGAAATTACTTCCGCAATATTTTCAGCAGTGTGGTCCTCTTGAAAAAGAGTGCAGGAGAGGCAAAATAATTTCAAATTCCACTCTAAGTCAATGAAATGTGCAGTAATTGCGATGTAAGGGGCACTTGCAATTGAAGTCCAACAATCGGTGGTTATTGAAATGCTGTCAGGCTGTGTGAATGATAGTTCTCTCTTTATTTTTTCAACCACTTCGTTATATAGCTGTGGAATATCTGCTGTGGAAAAATGTTTTCTTCCAGGCATTTTATAACGTGGATTGAAAGTTTTCATCATTTTTATGAATGGGTCAGCTTCTACAATGTTTACCTCTAAAATTATAGAGAATGCTTGCGGCTTTCACTATCAACGTTACTTTAGTAGGTTGACATCCAATTCGAGTGTGAAAGACTGAATTTTGAAGCCAGCCTTGCAAATGCACACTGAACACTCTTCCTAGCTCGTAACAAACGTGCATTGAAAATTTGTTTCGAGTCCAGTTGTTCTGCCCTCCTGTCCTCGAGAAGGGTATGGGATCATAGTATTCTTTTTAATTATGAAAGCTTCATCTGCCCCAACATAGTAAGGGAAACTTTCTCTTTCCCCGGCAGACTGACTTTTGATGAAATGTTAAGTCTTCAGGCTTACAACCTTTCCCCAAATGCGAAAGTCCGAAACACCGCACCATCACTATTTCTCCCATAGCCCCCCGCACTGATGATAAGGAGAAACCTGCTGGCATCAAATACAGCTAATAAAACTGTGGAAAAATATTCTTTGTTGTTGATGTATGCTGACCCAGATTTCTTGGATTTAGCTATCCTTTTATGGTTCCCGCCCAGACTCCTGATACAGTTGGGTATCTGCCATTAAGAATAATACTCTGCAGCACATCTCTTCCAATCCTCTGTTGAGGGCACTGTCATATAAATCGGCTGCAGGACTTTCCAAACGACTTTGCAGGGGGGGGGGGCGTATTTCTGTAATGCTTTCCCAATATCCTTCGTTTCTCTTCCAGAACTGTGGATAACACTTCCAATCGGGAGCAGGAAAAATGCATCAACTACCACGCATTTTTTTTGGCATTTGTTATTTTTCCAGATTTAATTAATTATCCAGATTAAATTAAATTTTTTGGTTTGATTAATTATCCAGGGTTGCCACGCCACAGGGAAACCTGAAAAAACAGGGAAAATACAGGGAATTGAAAAATCAACAGAAAAACAGGGAAAATCCAGGGAATTTTGAAAATTTCTTCAAAAATCTGGAAAGTGCAGGGAACTTTACTTTTTTTCAAAAGTTCAAGTTGCCAAAATAAATTCTAAAATATGTAAACTACCAATGAATAAATTTATGCGCAAATGAATAAAATAATAATAATAAATAAAATAAAATAATAATAAATAAAATAAAATAAATAGTAATTTTACTTCAGTTTTTTTTTTTGCTAAGTTTATTTATTTATAAGTACATATTTAATTGTGTATTATAGAAGCAAAAAATATTTATTACTTAGTTTGAAATGCATTTTAAAGCTTATGCTAATTTAATTAGAGAGTATGAGATTAGTCACCAATCCGTTCTATGATTTCAGTATTAATGAATTCTGCTTTGCCTCCCTATGTTTTTATTTTGTTAGTTTTTTTCTGTGCCAGGATATTAATGTTCATATAGAATATCAGTGTTCGCTCGTTCGTAATACTGCTTATTCATGCAGGGAAAAACACAGGGAATTTTCCCCCCGGAATTGAGTGGCAACCCTGTTATCATGATCATCTTAAAGTTAAGAATGGAGTACTGTGCACATGGGAGAGGGCAGAATCACACGTAGTGCCGAGGTTTCACCCGAACTAAAAATACTCTTTTTACAAAATAAAATTATCAAAACACATTACATTATAAAAAAAATTGCAAAACTTTTTACTGAAAAAGGTTTATCTTGTAAAAGATGAATTTGGAACAGCTTGCACAACGGCAACTTGTTCTGAATAAACCTTCTTGCAGAATTTCATAATGCTCCACCATCTGGTAATGCAAGCACTTGGCAGAGAGACAACTTCCATTTGAAGGAATTCTTGCGCTTCTTTCAGGTCCCTTGCAATCTTCCAGCTGTGAGCAATTGAACTTTGCAGTTTCTTTAGTCTTGCTACTGTTCTGCTTATAACTGAAATTTTCAGTGCTCTATTTATTCCTATATTCAGCGTATGCCCAAAATAAGGCATGTGGGGCGCTTCTGATAGATGGGTAGCTTTTACTATGTTAGCACCATTATCTGTTGTGCAACATCGAATTTGTTTGACATTGAGGTTCCACTCGGACAGTATGTCGGAAATTACTTCTGCAATATTTTCAGCAGTGTGGTCCTCTTGAAAAAGAGTGCAGGAGAGGCAAAATAATTTCAAATTCCACTCTAAGTCAATGAAATGTGCAGTAATTGCGATGTAAGGGGCACTTGCAATTGAAGTCCAACAATCGGTGGTTATTGAAATGCTGTCAGGCTGTGTGAATGATAGTTCTCTCTTTATTTTTTCAACCACTTCGTTATATAGCTGTGGAATATCTGCTGTGGAAAAATGTTTTCTTCCAGGGATTTTATAACGTGGATTGAAAGTTTTCATCATTTTTATGAATGGGTCAGCTTCTACAATGTTGAAAGGCTGCAAGGTGCCAACAATAAATTGTGTTATAGATTGCGTGAACTTTTTTTCTGAATTCCCATCCAGTGGCTGGAAGTCAAGCATCGTTTTCTGCCTTTTTGTTGGAGGAATATCACTGTTGCTACCACAATCAGTCTCTAATAGGAATCTGGAATATCTCTAAAACATCAGGTTCATCCACAAGATTTTTACATGATGCAGAAGCTTGCGTGTGTCTGTTAGTGTTGCAGGATTGGGAATAACGTATTGGATGGTGTATTTTAAGGTGCGATGTTAAGTTAGAAGTGCTTCCTCCTTTTGCAGAAACAGCACCTTTGCATTCTGTGTAAATGGCAGTATCTTTATCCAACAGTTCGCCATTTTCATTCGCAGATTGTTTAAAATGTCTCCAAACTGGACTTTTAGTATTCCTTTTTTCTAATAACTCATCGTATTTTAAGCTCTGTATACGGTGAGGAGGAGCCATTTTTTTAACCTGAAAAATGAGTATAATGTTTAAGTATCAAATGTTTACAAAATGTCATACTTTTCAGACACAGACAGATTATCTCAGAAAACAGGTAAGACACAGATTTAGCTAGTAACCTGGAAGACTTTAGTAACCTAGACTCTTTTCCTACTTGCAATCAACAGCTTAATCGAACAACTGCCTCCCGCTGTCAAAGGTACCATGTTCGTTGATTATTTTCAGATATCTTTCTCGTCATTGAACATGAGTATCGTTGAAATACAGCTTCAAATAGCTATTAATAAAGTATGTCAATGGGCGGAAGAAAATGGCTTTTCCTTCTCGGCCCAAAAAACCTTCTGTATGCACTTTTGCCGTAAAAGAGGCCTTCATCCGGACCCAAATCTTTTCATAAATAATCAACCTATATCTGTAAAAGATCAAGGAAAATTTCTTGGTCTTATCCTTGACAACAAACTAAAGTTCTTACCGCACATACAGGAATTGAGAAAGAAATGCTTTTTGAAATTGAATATCCTTAGAGTCTTAGCGAACACTTCTTGGGGTGCTGATACAGAGTCTCTTTTAAAATTATACAGGACTCTGATACGCTCAAAACTTGATTACGGGTGCCAAATCTATGATTCAGCAGCGAAAAGTTATCTGAAAGCCCTGGATCCAATACATAACCAGGCGCTACGCATCTGCACAGGCGCTTTCCGAACGTCGCCTATCAACAGTCTCCATATTGTTACACATGAACCTTCTCTGACCTATAGACGCCTTAAACTCTCATTAAATTTTTTTTTCAAAATGAAACCTTATACAAATCATCCGCTACATCTTTATATTTTTAATCCATCTAATGTTATCCTATTTATGCACCGTCCGTCGGTTACTCCAACATTTGGGATCCGAATGAGACAGGCACTCACTTACTTACAGATGTCGGATTATGATACTCACAACACACCAGAAACCATTGAACCGTGGAACGAATTAAACTTTTCTGTTCTTCATGACTTTGTTCAATACCCAAAAGACACCACAGCAAATTCAGTATTTCAACAAATCTATTATGAAGTCAAACAAAAGTACCCGTTACATAGAGAAATTTTTACCGACGGATCGAAAACCAACGATCACGTCGACTTCGCAGCAGTATATAACGGCCATATTATCTCACAACAATTAAATACTTCTTGCTCTGTTTTCACTTCCGAGATAAAAGCCATTTTCACAGCCTTGCAATCAATAGCAGAATCAGACCACAAAAAGTGGATAATATACACCGACTCAAAAAGTTCATTAGATGCGATTACAAACTGCAACAACTATACTCATCCTTTAGTTTTACAATCTTTTCAGTTGTATACTAGTTTAAAACGAAGCAACTATGAAGTTTACTTATCTTGGATTCCTGGTCATGTGGGAATAGCTGGCAACGAGACAGCCGATGCTGCTGCCAAGTCTGCAAGTGCCTATCTTGAAGATCTGGTACCCTTCGAAGACATTAAAAATTGCATTGCAGACAGTTTAAACGTCTCTTGGCAGCGTGACTGGAATGGAGAAATACAAAACAAATTGCACTCCATCCAGCCACACACAAAAGGTTTTAAATTCTTTAATATTAATCGAAGGAATAATATCTCGACTTCGCATCGGCCACACCAGGTTCACTCACTAATACCTTCTTTGCCACGAACCAGCTCCAATATGTAATAACTGTAATGTCATTCAGACAGTGTTGCATATTTTATGCAACTGCCCAAATTTTAATCATATACGTTTTAATTATTTTAATAATTTTTATCCGACTTTGACGGAGTTACTAGGGGACACACCCCATTCCAATTTGTTCCCCTTTCTACATGAGATTGGTTTTATGTCTCTAATTTAGTAATTTTATCCTTTTCGTATTGTTTGAGTTTCGCTTAGATTCGTTAGATTTCTGGTTTTACCTAAAGTTTTTAACTTTGTATAAATGTCTGTATTGAAAACGTTTTTAAACTTTTATAAGTGTTGTACTTTTAAATTTTAGGTTTGCTATCTGTTAGCCACAGCATTGTTTGGCGCAGCATAGCCTATAAAGGCTCTTGTGCCAAAAAACCTAAAGCAACCAACCAACCAATCACAATGTAAGAAATTCATTTTAGTGCAGCTTTGCATTTGGTTTATCGAGTTTGACATTCAATCCTAAGGAATGTTTCCTCTTTTTACTTGGGACAGAACTAGCTGGTCTACCTACAGGCAAACGTTTGCTCCCCTTAGTAACGCCGACAGATCGTCTAGCAATTGAAGTGGGTTGCACTCGAATAGCAGCCTCACTTTTGCGTTTCGTTGAAATTCCACTACCTGCCGTATGCAAAAATGTTTCCCAATTGCCAGGAGAATTTACGTTTTTTACTCGGTTAAGAAATTTGGTTAGTCCGCTCAATGATGATTTATATGTTTTGTCCTTTTACTCCATTTCACTTGAAATATCCTGTAATAACTTCTGTCTTTTTTCCTCGTTAGAGATTCTTACGTTGTTTTCATCATCATCATGAACACTTACAGAAATTTCATCTGACGCTGCTGGGATCTCTTCAGCACTCCTTATAACACAAATTTCATCTGATGTAGCTGGGGTCTCTTCCGCACTCTTTACAACAGGTTCTCCCATAACAAGTGGCTCGAAAAATTCTATGGAAGGTGATTTTTCTCCCAATGCTAGAACAGACATTTCATATTTATCCCGAGGTAGAATGGGTGGAAAATTTCACGATGTAACATCAAAATAAGTGTAAACAGCATATTGGTGTTTACAAAAACGACCATGCAACCCTATAGAGCATGAACAACATCCATTTTTTACTTTAACAATGTAATGATCATCACCATTTTCAACAACAAACGTACCACGACTTTGCTCTTTTATGGATTCTTTAGCAATAGTGGAGATTTTTTTCTTCAGGGACAAAAGAAAAAGTCTGCTGCTAGTACACCGGCCATTAGCAAAGTCCATTAGTATTTTTACGTAGTGATTCTCCAAATGTGTGGCAACAATCTGAAATTGTCAAAACATTATAAGCTTTAACTCGACAGAGGACCTGATCCTTGAAAATGCGCACACAAACTTCAGAGAAATTGTTAGTATTGTGTCCCCTTACTTCTTCATTTTTAAAGGCAAGGCACCACAGCTCTTTTCTTTTCCAATAGTGTCTAAATATTTATTCCAGTTTTCATATGTTGGTACATAATAGCCAACATAACCAGAAGAATTTTTGTAAGCTTCTTCTGCCTCTTGAATTGTTTTCGCATACAAAATGTGTTGAAAAATTTGCATCAACATGCTTCTGTGCTCTTGCGGAATTCCATGCTTAGAATCCCACAGCCATCTCCAAACAGATTGAGACACGTGAAAAATGCACAGTAGATTTTTTGAATCAGGCCATACATGTTTCAAAGCCTTGATTTCAGCTTCAGAGTCATCGGTCATGAAAATGGCAGGAGATGCTTTGCCATTGAATATCTTTTTTAGTGCTCGGTTTAAGAGCTGAAAACCTTCTTTATAAGCCTCCACAGTTTGGCCTTTCGTTATAATTATGCCAACTGGTACAGCACCAGCTGAGCAAGAGCATAGCATAAAAGTAATGCTATGATTTTCAGGGTCACACGAGGATGTTGAATCAACAAAAACCATTTTCTCAGATGATTTTAAATCATGTGTCCTTTTCATGATGGGTGTTATGATGACTACAGTAAAAGGTTCTTTACTGAAGCATGCGGTTATTCAGTTTTCTTCATATACTTTTGATTTTTCCTTCAATTTCTGTAATATTAGAAAATAAATAATCTTACATTTCTTTTTTAAACTAATGAAATTTAAATATTGAACAGTATGCTGACCTACAAAATGTGAAAGAATGAGAAACAAACTGAAAAAGCAGGATATATTTCTGCACTTCAAAAGCAGATGCATGCTCGTGGGGGGAAAATGATACGTTTCATGTTCATTGATACAAATTAAAGAAATGTTGACAATAATTTTTTTTTACAAATTTTTGTTAGAATATTTGCACTTAAAAAATAAGGTTCTTAAGTATGAAATTTTTATTTTTAAGATAGTTTACTGAATTATTTGACGCAT
>JAXGGA010004492.1:0-87744 GCA_038373865.1 Uloborus plumipes | reverse complement strand
TATCTATCGGTACCTGGTTCGACTTTCAGTTCATTGGCGTTCAGGAGAAAGAAGCGTGACATAGAAAGATAGTTAGAAAGAAAGATAGTTAGAAAGATAGTTAGAAAGATACTCAGTTTTTAATATAAGTAGACTAGCTGCCAGGGCAGCTAGATTAGCTTCCTGCGGCATGTTGATGCATAAGTTCCCCCCTCTCTAACTTTTACCTCATTCTGAAGTTATATTATTTGATATAATTTAATGTTCATTCGATTTCAAGACATACCACGCACGTGGCCCGGCGTTGCACGGGCACTTCGTGCCCTGAAAGTAGTGAGAAAAAAATTTAAAGAAACTACTCCCCGCCAAGGCGGCTCGCTTACAGGCGCTTCACGCCTTTACTTTTTTCCTATATAAAAAAAATCATTCGAATTATTGAGATGCTTCACGTCTTCAAGATGGTGAGGAAAGTTTCAGTAAGTTCAGCTCGCTCAAAGGAAAAAAGCAGACATAGATACTCAGTTTTTAATATAAGTAGATGGCTCTTCAACAAATAAATGTTTCAAAATATTACCAGTAGCTAGCGATAAAAATTCTACGTAAGTGGCCCGCTTATGAGTTTCGTGTTTGATTTAGTTAAGCCTTCATTCAAAATTCTCATTATCATTGTTATTATACTGTTTCATAGCAACGACGGTTTGCAAGAATGGATTTCATATTTAATCATTTATTAGGCTTAATCGCTTCAAACTTGACTACTTATTAATTGATATCTTCGCTAATTAAAATCGTATAATTATATCAATTGAAACTAATGAAGTCTGAAAAATTACCTATCTATCGGTACCTGGTTCGACTTTCAGGTCATTGGCGTTCAGGAGAAAGAAGCGTGACATAGAAAGAAAGATAGTTAGAAAGAAAGATAGTTAGAAAGATACTCAGTTTTTAATATAAGTAGATTATTATTTCTAGACTAGTTAAGTTTATACGGGCAACTACAGTATTATTGTTCATTCATTTACATTTCGGTTAAAGATAGGATAATAAGCAAGAATTCTGAAAGCGCAATTTCGCATGGGTCCGTAAATGCAATACTGACGCTCTAAATGCATAATAAGTAAAAGACTGAGGAGTGCTAAACAGGTTACCGATTTATTACACGAGAAAATTTTCAGTTTTTTAGAAAGGTAAGCGACTGTTTAACGTTGCAGCATGTATTTATAATGCACTTGTTGCAATGACAAAGCAGCTAGATCTATGACAGCTTGTCAGTGTGGAGCGTTAAGATTGGAGCGTTGTCATTGTGTTAGTGAGTTTAGCCTAATGAACCTAATAACTTATCGTTGCCTAAATTACTGGAAAAAGTGAAAATTACTGAAAGTAATTGCTGCAAAATTACTTAAATATCAGGCACATTCTTCTCCATTTGTAGATAAATTGCGACTAAAGTTGATTTTGAATGTTGGTCTCACACTTTCAATGTTTTATTTTCAAATGTATTGAAAAGTTGAGAAAGAAATTGAAATAATTCTACAATTTTCTGTTTATAGAAAGCAAACTATATTGCAGTATCATAAAGTATTTAAGTAAAAGTTTATTTATTTTATTATTTTTCTTTATTACTTTAAATTGTCTTTAAGACTGCATTTTTAATAAAATGAAAACTTTTCTCATGAATCAGTACCGTAGTCAATGGGAGATAGGGGAGGACGGTCATAACACTCCTCATGAAGCAAGAAAATTATATGTATGAATACTCATGCAGCGCCTGGAATCCTGTTTTTCGAGAATTTTCCAATAACAACCCCCTTGAAAAATTTCTCTACCCCACTGACCTGAATAGTTACATTAAACCATTAAAATTGAAAATAATAAACCAAAAAATAATTAAAATAAATAAATTCTAATTATTCTAATATTAAAATATTCAAAAGTAAAAATAAAAAATTAAATTATTAAATGTTTAAATTCTAATACAATTTCCTATTTTCAGACCTCTATCAATAAACTTTAACAATGTTCGTAGTAAAGTTGGTAAATTATTGTACTTTCTTCGCAAAGTCATATAGTAGCAGCTGCATTATAAAATGTACCCCCTCCCCCTCTCTTAATTTTTTTATTTATTTATTTGCTTTTAATTATTTCGAGCAGTATAACAACACTTTGACTATTCTAGAATTTCCAAACTTGGCTATATTTTGAAGTAGAAATTTTAATTTTAAAGTACTACGAATTTACCAGCCATTAAAAAGCGCCTGAAAATATAGCTGATTGGCGAAGAAAAGACTCAATTACTGTGAAAAATGTGTAAAAATATCAACACTAAACTTATAATTCAAAATAGAAAAGAAACTTGAAATAAAATTCTATTCTATTCTTTTTTTTTTCTTTTTTTTATGCATTTTCAAAACGAATCTCTGTAGGAAAATAAAATTGCTGCTGAATTATAACAATGTAATCTTCATTTTCAACTATGTAAAGAAATTGTTTTTGGCAGATGACAAATAAAATGCAAAATCAATAAAACATCGAAAATTGGAAAATTTACAAAAAATATAGCACCGTAATCTGCACTTCTAACATAGTTTTTTTTTTTTTTTAAGTACACAAACCTAAACTGACAACAATTTTAATGTGTCCGATAACATTTGTTTAAAAGTTTCTCGCGTACTTACAGTTCGTTAGGTAGATCCATCATATTTTTTGGGGCAGGCGAAAAAAATAAACAAGAAAAAATCTTGGGCTGCTTCAGTTATTATCTGTTCAAATATTTGTTGTTCAAACATGCATATCATATGAATTCTAAGAAATAGTCATGATCAATTTAAGTATTGATTTAAAAGTTTAATTTCAGCGAAAATTTGCATCAGTAAAAGTTTTCTAATTACTTGTTCTACTTTAAATTACGCAAATCTGGCAACAAAAAGTTTTGTCACGTATTTACTAAATTTATACTAGAGACAATTTTGATAAGTCATTTTAAAAAACTGTAAAAATATTTTTTCAGTTTCCTCAACTAATGTTGCTTAAAATAAGAATTTTTAATGCAATAGGAATCTGGCGAAAAAAACTATAACAAAGTGAATAAAAAAATTACCTAAATTACTCAGTACTTACTTTGAACATCATTAAAAATGAATTACTGTGGCATTTATTAACTAGTAACCATAGCAACGGCAGTTTTCAATAGCACGGGGGTTTTTGTTTAATTCAGAGGTTCCCAAACTTTTTTGGACCGTGTACGACTTGGCGAGTTTTCTGGTTTCTCGTGGACCTCGTTTGTAAGGGTTATTGAAAAACTAGTCAGGCCCTGAAATAACAGAACTGAAGCATTCTTAAACCGCAAATTAGATGTTTAAGTTCCATTATATATGTTCCAAAACAACCAGATGAAAGCAAGATATATGTAAATGTAACAAGATTACTCTGAAATTTACCCAACAGTATCAGAGCTCTTTTAGTATTGATTTCTTAAACAATCAAAAACTCCTTAAATGCTTGGAAACTTTCTAAAAATTCAGTTTGACAGTTTTACTGCAGAGAAAAAAAAAAAATAACAAAGAACAGATGAAGAGAAAAACGTAGCATTTTTACTTCCTTTTACGTAGTAAAGGAAGTATTGTGATCGCGAAAAAATTTTTCCTCAAATTTGGGTCAAAATTTTGATTTTGCTCACCCCTGAATGAATGTTGAGTCGTTTTTTCGAGCTGTCAGCACGTGCATACGTACCTGCCAACATATTAGCAGTCGAAAAATCCTTTTCAACCACCCCCGAGTTAATTACGACGAGTTTTCACGTAACGTCTGTATGTACGTATGTGCGGATGTGTGTCGCATAACTCAAAAACTATATGCCGTAGACGCTTCTAGCTTAGTATGTAGGCTTTGAGGATAGTCTAGTTGTGCACCTCCCCTTGTGGTTGCATTCGAATGTTCCCAAGGGGGTGTTTTACCCCTTTTTGGGGGTAAATCAGTGTTAATTTCAATGCTGACTCAAGTGATATGAATTGGAGCGAACACTTGGCGATATGTCGCCAAGTGTTTGACGCCAAAGTTGGCGACAAATTTGGCGAAATTTTTTTTTTTGGTGGGGGGGGGGGGTTCATTTGGCGTTATTGGCGATATTTTGCGAAAAATTCACTGAATGATTAAAATCAGCAATATTTAGAAAATTAACCATTGTAAAATATTTTTTTCATTGTTTCTTGGCAGATTAGGGGAGTAAATATTTGAATTGTTACCTTGCTCACTGTAAGCACTTTTTTTAACACTTAAGGCAACTTCTAAGAAATTTACACGTAAAAGAAAGTAGTGTGGAGTCCATATCAGATTTTTTTCTTTTCATTTTCACGTTCATTTATTTATTACAAGATTAAGTGCCTAGGGTATCAATAATTGATAAACAAATGCGAAATTTTGAAGCGTTTGTGCCCTTTTCCCCAAGAGCAATGGCGCAGCCTCCAAATACCATGGGGCTGTAAGAAGCACCACAAGATAAATACCCCCCCCCCCGAAAAAAAAGTAATAGGCCTCTAAAAACAACCTTTTAGATTTTTTTAATGGAGCAGTCTACACTATGAGTCTCTATGGGCCCCCTGGTTTCTGCAATATCTTTGAAAAGATATTAGCATAGTAGTTAAAAGTAGGGATGCCCATCTCCCCCAAGCCCAATGGCGCAAATCCCCCCCCCCCCAGCATTTTTCACAACCCTCTTTGTGCTTTTTATTTTTATTTTTACCTCTCTTTTTTATTTTATTTATTTTGTAAAATGTTTTTTATAATATTTATTTGTTTTTTATATATTATTTATTTATTTTTTTAAATATTATTTATGTATTCTTTTAAAGATTATTAATTTTCTAAAAGTACTAATTATGCGTAGAAAGGAATCGCTTTTTTTCTCTTCCAGACATTCCAAGCACACTCACACACACAAAATAAGTAAATAAATAATAATAATAAAGAAATAAAAGAACTAATTTCATGAAAAATATTAATTAATGAATAATTTTTATTAAAAAATTAGAAAATAATTTTAATAAATAAGTAAATAAATAAATTAGTTTTAAAAAATACCCCCGCCCCTCCCAAAATTTTGACGGCGCAACTTGTGCCATAATCCCCCCCCCCTGTGGGCACCCCTATTTAAAAGTATTAAATACGGTAACTTACTGGTTCATTACTTAACCTTCATTGTTAAATATCACTACTAATTTGTTATTTTATTCCTGTTATTTATTGAGCAATACCATTATTATGTGCCATGATTTTCAAGTTATCTTCCCTCAGACTGGGATACAGTACTGGGGTGGGTAGTGGGGGCAACCCTCGTTCGGGCTGCAAAAAACTTTGAGAGTCCTAAATTAGAATGAAGAGCACTGATTAAGTTTAATTATCCACTGATCAAATACAAAAGCAAATCTAAAGCCATCCGATTAAATCCAAGCAAACGGTACTTCATTTGTTAGTGGCTTGGAGAATCGGCACTTTTAGAATTGAAGGGCTTGGAGAATGAAGGGGCTAAGTTACATTTTAAAAAATGAACACTCTGGACAATGGTAAGCAAAGGATAGAGGTAAACAAATAAAATTTGGCACATCACAAAGTAGATGTCATTAGACCAATTTCATACGCACACTAACGACAAAACCAGAAAACAAAAAAGCTGCAACAATAAAACTTGGATCTTTAATTACTCGCAATTTTTGTTTTGTCACTTTAACGTCAACTTATGATGATAATACACTTTTCAAAAAAATGCCATGCTCAACAATTCATGATCAACAGACAAAAATCAGCCTTGCCAAGAGTCATTATTTTATTTCAATTTCAACCTATCTTTTCAGTTGTTTTATTCTTACTGGAATATCGTACAAAAAATCGACAAATAAAGCAATATTTTAAAGAGGTTTACCCCCCCCCCCCCCCATCCCTCACTTAATCTCCCAAGCTTTTCAATTATTTGTGCACATTTGCTCTTGTTAGTTATTTAAGGGGAAGTTATAAATTACCTCAAATGAGTAACATGTCCCAAAATTGATATATTCAATAGCAGATTTCCTGAAATAGATTACCGTTTCTAAAGCATAATTAACTAATAATTTCGTGGAATACTTATAAGTCACTCAACATAAACAGAAACCAAATTTATACATACAAGACTAATTCTTCAGGACAGGGTGTACAATAACTTGAAATATTGCTTCAAAAACCAGATATTGCTATAATCAAAATAATGTATTACCTAATAAAATTCAACAAAATTTATTTCTTCATCAATGTAACATCAGACATTAATGAATAATGAAAACTGAATGATTCATTTCCGTCTCGCCGAAGTATCGACTCATTAACAGTATTAGTCAGTGCTTTTATGAAATTTACCATCTAAAATACGGACAAGTATTTAATTTATGATTGTGTACTGTATATTTATTCGGATTTATTACAATCTTTTATTTTTGGCATGAAACTTTAAAAATATATGGCATGATAAAAATAAAAATAATAATGATGATAATACACTTTTCAAAAAAATGCCATGCTCAACAGTTCATGATCAACAGACAAAAGTCAGCCTTGCCAAGAGTCATTATTTTATTTCAATTTCAACCTATCTTTTCAGTTATTTTATTCTTACTGGAATATCGTACAAAAAATCGACAAATAAAGCAATACTAGCTGCCAGGGCAGCTAGATTAGCTTCCTGCGGCATGCTGATGCATAACGTCCCCCCTCTCTAACTTTTACCTCATTCTGAAATTATATTATTTGATATAATTTAATGTTCATTCGATTTCAAGACATACCACGCACGTGGCCCGGCTTTGCACGGGCACTTCGTGCCCTGAAAGTAGTGAGAAAAAAATTTAAAGAAACTACTCCCCGCCAAAGGCGGCTCGCTTACAGGCGCTTCACGCCTTTACTTTTTTCCTATATAAAAAAATCATTCGAATTATTGAGATGCTTCACGCCTTCAAGATGGTGAGGAAAGTTTCAGTAAGTTCAGGTGGCTCAAAGAAAAAAAGCAGACATAGATACTCAGTTTTTAATATAAGTAGACTAGCTGCCAGGGCAGCTAGATTAGCTTCCTGCGGCATGCTGATGCATAACGTCCCCCCTCTCTAACTTTTACCTCATTCTGAAATTATATTATTTGATATAATTTAATGTCCATTCGATTTCAAGACATACCACGCACGTGGCCCGGCGTTGCACGGGCACTTCGTGCCCTGAAAGTAGTGAGAAAAAAATTTAAAGAAACTACTCCCCGCCAAGGCGGCTCGCTTACAGGCGCTTCACGCCTTTACTTTTTTCCTATATAAAAAAATCATTCGAATTATTGAGATGCTTCACGCCTTCAAGATGGTGAGGAAAGTTTCAGTAAGTTCAGGTCGCTCAAAGAAAAAAAGCAGACATAGATACTCAGTTTTTAATATAAGTAGATGGCTCTTCAACAAATAAATGTTTCAAAATATTACCAGTAGCTAGCGATAAAAATTCTACGTAAGTGGTCCGCTTATGAGTTTTCGTGTTTGATTTAGTTAAGCCTTCATTCAAAATTCTCATTATCATTGTTATCACCGTTTCATAGCGACGACGGTTTGCAAGAATGGATTTCATATTTAATCATTTATTAGGCTTAATCGCTTTAAATTTGACTACTTATTAATTGATATCTTCGCTAATTAAAATCGTATAATTATATCAATTGAAACTAAAGAAGCTTGAAAAATTACCTATCTATCGGTACCTGGTTCAACTTTCAGTTCATTGGCGTTCAGGAGAAAGAAGCGTGACATAGAAAGATAGAAAGATAGTTAGAAAGATAGTTAGAAAGAAAGATAGTGAGAAAGATACTCAGTTTTTAATATAAGTAGATGGCTCTTCAACAAATAAATGTTTCAAAATATTACCAGTAGCTAGCGATAAAAATTCTACCTAAGTGGTCCGCTTATGAGTTTCGTGTTTGATTTAGTTAAGCCTTCATTCAAAATTCTCATTATCATTGTTATCACCGTTTCATAGCAACGACGGTTTGCAAGAATGGATTTCATATTTAATCATTTATTAGGCTTAATCGCTTTAAACTTGACTACTTATTAATTGATATCTTCGCTAATTAAAATCGTATAATTATATCAATTGAAACTAAAGAAGCTTGAAAAATTACCTATCTATCGGTACCTGGTTCGACTTTCAGTTCATTGGCGTTCAGGAGAAAGAAGCGTGACATAGAAAGATAGAAAGATAGTTAGAAAGAAAGATAGTTAGAAAGAAAGATAGTGAGAAAGATACTCAGTTTTTAATATAAGTAGATTTTAGAGGTTTACCATAATTCACCCAGCACTCATCGAAAAAATATATCTACGCGGTAAATAAATACATTTAGTCGTAAAATAAAACAGCAAAAAATCCTTTAAAAAAATTAAATAATAAAAAACCAGAGACTTTTTTTTTTTTTTGAAACAGACAAAATGAAAATAAAAAACATAATTTCCGGGAAGATCCGTCGACCTCCTTGCGTCATCAAAAATTACCTAAATTTAATTTCCTTGAAAAAAAAATCTAGGAAAAAAATAACCTTGGGAATAAATCCTAATTCCTTTGACCCCCCCCCCCCTGTATGTTTCTCCAGGGGAGGGTCCTGAATGTCCCCTAATTTGTCTTTTCCATCTCAACAACAGGATAATATGATTAAAACTGCTCTAAGTATTTAAGTTTAAAAAAAAAAAACAGAGGGAAATACCGCTCCGATGCTCTGTGCTCTTTTTCTACTTGCATACAATACTGTTCTTTTCATCTTTAAATTTCGGCGCCATTTTTCAGCTAGGAGCTTAGCGCCCCAGTCATGAAGTTTTTCTTTTTTTTTTTTTTTTCTTTTTGGAAAATGAAATTTTGATGTAAATTACACTTTTATGCATGTTTTTCATCAATTCAGCATACAATTTAATTTTAATGTATATTTTTTTTCTTTTTTAAGGAGCTTAGATTACAACATAAAATACAATGGAGGAGTTTCCTTCAGTCAAAAGTACTACTTTTTGTTACTGAAATTGATAGAATGATATAAAAAAATAACATGGGCCCGGAAAATACTTTAATTTTCCCAACAGTTTATTTTTTATTAATTTATTTAAATACCCTACCTTGAAAACGGGGCGTGGTTTTTGTGACGTCAGTGGTGCACCTAACAGCCTTACTAACACCATTTTGCTTGACTTAAGTTGTCCAATCGCAGGAATCGGTGACGTCACGGACTTCGTCATCTCACTTCAACCAATTAGATTTAGCGCTTACGTGCACCACTGACGTCATGCGCAGATTTTTTTTTTTTTTCGGAATAGCATCTGCGCAACGGTTAAAGTAATTCATAAAAAATATATAACTGTGTCAAAAACTAAAAAAATGGTCAATTCCTATGTTTTGAAGCATGCTCTTTCAGAAAAAAATACTTCTGAAATTTTGGAAACTCCCCCATTACTGTCGGCCCACTTAAACGAATACCGTCCGTTACACGAAATATTATTTGATTAAGAAAGGTATTTGTTTAAGCGGGGGTCTCTAATATTGCGTCTATGGTATCGTTTCCAAGATGTTTTATTCGTATAAGCGGGGTATTCGTTTATCCGTTACCCGATTAAGCGGGGCCAACAGTATATACAGTGAACTCTCACTTATACACCGCCTCACCTATGCGCCTTTTTCACTTATACGACGATTTTCAATGGTCCCAGCACACATAGCATAATAATGATAATATCATTCGTTTATGCGTCGCTCTAAAGATAAATATTTCACTTATGCGCCGAATTTTTCGTAAAATGTAAAAAATTTCATTTATTTTCTTGCAATTATAGCATGTTTTTTCACTTTCCTCTTAAATCTTTCTCCTTTATTGCTCACGGAAGGCTTTTTCTTCGCATGAACTAGAGTTCGGAGAGGAACAATTATCTATTATGTGTGAACAATTTGTGATTAGGTAGGACACATTTTTTTTTTCTCTTTATCATTATAGTTACATTACAGTAATTGCCAAAATGAAGTATTGTGTCCTTTTTCTACAGAAACATTCTTATTCATGCACTCATTAGAGCTTATGTTGCGTTTTAGATCTTTAAAAAGGCTTGTTCGCTGATGCGTCTGTCTTGGTTATGCGCCTTTTTCTGTTGGTTCCTTGGGCCGGCGCATAAGTGAGACTTCACTATACAAAGTTTTGAAAATGAGATTGTAGATCCTCTTTAGGAACAAAACGTGTTTGATTCCTTTTGTTGCACTATGTGCTAGATTTTCGCTTTGTTTAAAGTATCAAAGCACTTATTCCTCTCCGTCTTTTAGTTTCCATTATTAGTAACGCTTCTTTCACCTCTTCTTACCAGCAATTCTTTTACTGTTAGGAGTTTTTTAGAATTGTCCAAAAAAGAAAAAAGTCGTTGTGTTTTTTTTATTTTCTCCCTTCCCCCCTTTTTTTCTTTCAATGGGGCTGCAATAGAGGCATTACCTTTCGCATACCTAGAGCGATTTCCAGTGGAAATTTTACCTATATCTAATTAAAAAACAAATTAAATTAAATTTTGCTGTTAGTGGGCACAGTCCCTTCAATCCTTTACTGATCCAGGACGTCATATCAGGGGAGAGCAATTGACCCCATGCCCTGTTGGATTGAAAAAACATAATGAAATAATACATTTTTGCAGTTATTTTTTTTTTTTTCAATTTTAAATGCGTTGAGGATGGATCCTTTGCTCCCCTCAACCCCCCCCCCCCGCGGAGGAGATCATTGGTTCGATTCCTACCGCTGTTCTGGGTGTAACTTCCTCTCCTCCTCCTTGTGCTGTAAATCATTTTTGCAGCCCCTTCGTTTCGAAATCAAAATTTCAAAAAGTGTATATTCAATGTACATATTATTGCAAAGCAGAAAAAAAAAAAACACCTCCAGTTCAGGCGCGGATCCAGAGGGGGTCATAGGGGTCATGACCCCCCTTAACCGACCGAATGCAGCAAAAAATTGCATTTTTGGGACTTATATTACGAAAAGATTGCCAAAACCCCCATTTTTGCACAAAAATTGCACTTTGACCCCACCCCCCCTTTCCAAAAATGACCCCCTTCTTAACCAGAAGCTGGATCCGCCCTTGCTCCAGTTACGAGTTAATATATTGATTTCAAAAAAAGTCAAGAGGATAGGAAATTAACTCTCCGCGTACGGCTCAGTTTTTATGCTTTCCGGTCCTGAAATACGGGGCGATTTTTTTAGATTTTCTTTATGTACATATGTTACAATTCACATATTTATTAACTGTTTTAAAATAATCCAAGAATTTTAATAGCTTTTCCGCTTTCAAAATATATATAATACGGCGCCCGCTATTTCAGCGGGCATAGTTTATAAGTTAAAAAATTCACGCGATATTTTTATTATCAGATGAATAGATGAATATAATTTTTAAACAATTTGTCTCAAAAAATATTACAGAAATTTTGGTTATTTCCACCGCTTACACGCGGCAAATCCATATCTTTCATAAATGCTTTTCGCGCGAAAGACAAAAAAAAAAGCTCACACACAATAATGCGCGGGAAAAAACAAGCAAGAGGGAAAAAAAAATCATCGCACTGCGCAATGTATTCACGTGGGCCCGTGGTTCGTGCCGCAACTGAATCAGCCGCCTCAAATCGCGGAAGGCGCGTTCGCGAGGGTCTAATCCCGCCCTGGCACCCCATCCTCGCTACCTCTCGGGCCTGGCTATGTTCTTCTTTTGTTCCATAGTCCCATATCACCTTGGAAATTGTGAAACGAACCGGACCCCCCGGCAATGGGACGCGCAAAGTAACGCAGCCCCTCCCCCCACCGCGCGCACCCTCACGCCCGGGCGGCCTGTGCCATGGGGCTTAACGGGCAAAAACTAAATCACTTTTTAAGTTCCCCCCCCTTATTTACGCGCCCCCCCGCCCGCCCCGACCCACCCCCCCCCCATATACCACCACACCCCCCCAGGCCCGCGCGCCCCCCCCCCCGGCCCCCAACCCCGGTTACCGCCGCCCCGCCCCGCGCCCAACTGCGACCACCCGCCTACCCAGTACGCCCCCACCAGCCGAACCCAGCAACCGCCCCCACCCCCACCCCCCCCCCCCCACAGCCACACACCCCCCCCCCCACCCCCCCCCCCCCCCCCCCCCCACCCACCTCGCCCCCCCCCCCCCCACCCCCCCCCCCCACTCACGCCCCCCCCCCCCCCCCCCACCCCCCCCCCCCCCCCCCCCCCCCCCACCCCCCCCCCACCCCCCCCCCCCCCCCCCCACCCCCCCCCCCCCCCCCCCCCCCCCCCCCCCCCCGCCCCCCACCACCCCCCCCGCCCCCCCCCCCCGCCCCCCCCCGCACCCACCCCTCCCCCCACCCCCCCCCCCCCCCCCCCCCCCCCCCACCCCCCCTCCCCCCCCCCCCCCCCCTCCCCCCGCCCCCCCCCCCCCCACCCCCCACCCCCCCCCCCCCCCCACCCCCCCACCCCCCACCCCCCCCCCTCCCCCCCACCCCCCCCACCCCGCCCCCACCCCCCACCCCCCCCCACCCCCCCCCCCCTCCCCCCCCCCCCCCCCCCCCCCCCCCCCCCCCACCCCCCCCCCCCTCCCACCCCCCCCCCCCCCCCCCCCCCCCCCCCCCCCCCCCCCCCCCCCCCCCCCCCCCCCCCCAACCCACACCCCAAAAAACACCCCCCCCCCCCCCCAACCCCCCCCCCCCCCCCCCCCCAACCCCCCCCCCCCAAAAAACCACCCCCCCCCCCCCCCCCCCCCCCCCCCCCCCCCCCCCAACCCCCCCCCCCCCCCCCCCCCCCCCCCCCCCCCCCCCCCCCCCCCCAAAAAAAAAAAAACCCCAAAAACCCCCCCCCCCCCCCCCCCCCCCCCCCCCCCCCCCCCCCCCCCCCCCCCCCACCAATACCCCCCCCCCCCCCCCCCCCCCCCCCTCAAAACAACCCCTTAACCCCCCCTCCCCCCCCCCCCCCCCCCCCCCCCCCCCAAATTTTTTCTTCCCCCCCTTTTTTCTAGGCAACAGGTAGTATTGTATTTGATTTAAATTTCGATTTGGCAACATTATTTAAACCAATGACAGAATTTGTTTACTTGGGTGCATATGCCAGGCTTGCTCCATGGCTCTTGATTTATGATAAGCTTTGATAACTTTTGATAAAGAAATGGATAAAGGAAGATCCGCGGACTCTGAATATTGGACGTTGTTTTGATAGTTTTACTGTCAGTTTTTTTTTTCCTGTAAGTAATTGCATTATGCTCATATACTTGAGATACAGTTGGTTTTTTTATTCTGTGTAATGAGCATTAAAATGCTGTGGTTTTAATGCTCATTACATTTGCACTTTTAACAAAGGCGAAATTTTAGTAGTGGAGCCTCTTAGCAGTTTTTTCAACTCTTGGTTAATATTTAGCCACCGTAAACTATAATATTACTTTTGTTTTTGGGAGTTGCCAAATTACGTCAAGTAGGGTTGGGCATTTTACCGGGAAAGCGTCAAAAAACCGGCAAATATTTAAATAAACTAGAAAAAATTGTTGGATATCAAAAGCATACTAAAAGCAATATAATTTTGTGCACGATACTATTGAGTTGCATCAGAATTTCACCGATATTAATTAAATAATTAAAATATTTAAAAATAATTCTTTAGAATAAAAGACTTAAAATCGATTGGGAAAAATATTTTAAAACTTGTTTTGCTATTCAGTGTTGGAAAAACAAAAATGTGTTCAAATTCTAGTGTAGACAATGTAATTGAGTTTGATGAGTCTACTATTATATGAACTTTTCATCATTGGTTACCTGTAGTTTAATACAAATTAAACTAGGTTTTCATCTCATTATCTCAGGGAAACAATCAGACATTTAAGCCTTAGAACAATAGAAAGACAGCCAAGACATATTGTGGTGTCAAGGGAAGAAAATTGCTCCTCCCCTTGATTTCGAGAAATGAATGCATTTACAAATAAATGGTTGTTGGTTTTCAGTATACTTTCTATTAAGTATGACCCTGTGACCCTCCGCCCACTCTAGAGAAATTCTAAATGGCAGCCCTGAATAAAGCCTACTGTCACTGTAAGATAATGACAATGTACATTATACTAATAATTTGTTTCTCTATAAATTTATATTACCTTGGTAACATAGGAGATCTGGCATGACTTCCAAATTGAAAACTAACTGAAAGATAAGAATTTGTTCTTAGTTACAGCCACTAGTGCAGCCAGCACCCACCTGCTAGAGAGAAGGAGGGTGGGTGGCATAATAGTCTTTGCATGTACATTTCCTACAATATCACCTATCACTATATATTTTTGAAATAAAAGGTTTCAGCATTTACCCCCAATCCCCTTTGCTTTGTCCCTGTTAAAACATTCATATCAAAAACAGTGACCTATTTTATAGTTTACCTTCCCCTTTATTCTATGATACTATTTACCAAAAAAGTGTTTTTCTGCAGGAGTAGGTTGAATGATGCAATGAATATTCTCAGTATAAAATAAATAAAAACTTAAAAGTAAAAATTAATTAAAAGTTAGGGCAATTTTTGGAAATAAAGTTTGCCACTTTCACAAAAAGTTGCAAAATGGTATTTTTACTGGGACGGTTTTTACCATGGTTTTCTCCACCTTTGGGAAAGTCGTACCAACCCTAACATTCAGAGTAGGAAGTTTTATTGTCTAAAACTTGGTGATAGATGAAATCTGAATTTTCAAGAGATTTCCCGGTAACTACGGAAATTGTTTTATTATTTTGATTTTTGTAGCTTTGGGAAAGTCGTTAGTATTATTTACAAATGTGATTGTTTTCATTTTATTTTATTTATTCGGTTCCCATTCAAAACTCTAGCTCATGGGTTAGCAGCTCATAATCAAATTACATGCATACTTCAAGCAAAAATGTTTCACTCAGTATGCTTGTATGAAGCTTTGTTATAGTTATTATCAATGCTTAAACCAATAGTAATGTTTTTGTATGAAACATCTACATGTGTTTGTTGAATTATTTAACTCTGATATGATTCTGCTTGTATTATCTTTAAAGTTAACAGATCTGCACCTGATTAACTTATAACTTGTTTTTAAAAATATAGTCATACTGAATTCTAATGTTTCATTGTGTTCATGCACTATGCTATTCTCTCGCTTAAAGATAATTCTATTGTGTTCATTTTAAGATAGAGGTTCAGTGTTAGAAATAAATCATTAGTCACATTTTGTTACCAAAAACTGTTTTGACGTTTGGATTTTCCAGCCTAGGCGCCAAATTTGACATTTAAAGTTTTGGTGAAACTAAACCATTTCTTTCCTGACTTGAGACCTTGAATGGAAGGATAAATTTCTAAAAGTATTTTTAAGATATGTAAGGGTTAAAATATTAATAACTGATTTTAACTTAAACAAATCTGAAATTTCAGAGTAGTTAGTAAAATCTGTAAATTTAGTAAAATTTATACTGTGGCATTTACTTAATGAATCATAAAACTCATTTTACACATTATGACTTTCTTTAAGTTTTATATAACCAGAAGCCTATAATGATATTAGGATTATTCTCACAGGCCAGAATAAATGTAAAATTTTCTTTGTAGAAGACCTTGTAAGTTGTAATTAATACTATAAGGCAGCGTTTCCCCACCTGTGTTATGTGTACCATTAGTGATACGGGAAAAATTATCAATAATGGCGGATATGAAAAATGAATGGATCAGTTCTTCATCGAAAGTTTTTTTTTCTATAATTGATTTAAATTGTTTTTATTAATTATGTGTAAAAGTTAAGGTGTTAATATGTGCAGTTGATGATCAAAAATCTGACAGTCAATATCATTTATCTTTTACAGTGTACTTTTAAATTTAGCTATTAGCCATCAATAAATGTCAAAAAAATATGTTCTTTGAAACAAGAACAAGGATCACATAATGTGTCTTTTGTAAGAAATATTTGATTATGACAAGAGATCTTTTTCTGCATAATTTTGTGTTTTTATTAAAAGTGTTTTTTTGTAAAAATGCATCGAAAAGTTGATAAATATAAATCTTTGAACGAACACATAGATATAACAACAGATATATGTTACAGTGACTTTTCTATTTCAGCGACTTTATATCCAGCATAATTTTTAGGTGTGTTTATATGCGGGGCCGCCGAGAGGTTTACCAGGGCCCCGGGGCAAAGTACTGACATCTGCCCCCCCCCCCTTCAAAAAAAAATCTTCAATGCTAAGACAACTTACGTTCGGTGCAGTGAAGAAAAATAATAGTATTTCGTATTTGCTAGTTTTTCATCCAATTTTATATTTTTGTGTGTTTCATACTAAGGCATTGGGCTACAAGCACTTGTGTTGCGTTGCTGTGGACACATGTAGATGCGAGATGTTTTTGCTTTGCCAACACAAAAATGAAGTTCAGTTAACCAAATATACTGTTTTTTTTTTTGTTTTTTTTTTTTTTAACTAGCAGCCCGGGCCCCCTCTTGGGCCGGGCCCCGGGGATTTTGCCCCTGCTGCCCCCCTCTGGGCGGCCCTGTTTATATGGAATTTCTCTAAATAAAATGTGGTGTGCAAATATGCTCACTCTATAAATTGTTTGTACTTATGCGTTAGTCGGGCAAAAGCAAAAAAAACACCTAACATTGTAGAATTCCGCCACTTTTCTTACAACTATAAAGAGAATGTTGTCAACTTTTGTTGGTTGATTTGTTATTCGCTTCACTTGGCGACATTGGCAAATTTTGACTTTTAGCTTGCGCCCGGCTGAGGGATAACTACAAAATTATTTAATTCAAATAAAATACTTGCAATAATAGTGATAATAAATCACAAGATATTCCCCCCCCCCTTAAATGATGCAATTATGAATGATCTACAACCATGTGGTACAAGGAGCTTAAAAAGCTTGGGAAATACAGCTAAAAAGGATAAAATGTAATTTTTTCGTCAGCTATTATGTACTAAAATATGTTCAGGCTACCTGTTTGTAGTCAAACCAAATCTTCAATTAGCTCAAAAGTTTTGCTTCAATATACCTAAAATTCGTGTAAAATTTGTTAAAAATCTACTGCAAGTCCTGGATAGCAGACAAGGATGAAATCCTTAGGCATGGCATCCCGGGAAAAGGATAAAGGTTTTTGAAAGAAGTGCATTTTGTTGTTGTTGGTTGAGCTCTCGGCAACCCTAAAATAGACAGCTAGCATATTATTCTAAAATTCAACTTTTTTTTCGATCTTCCTATATATGACAGCATATTTTTTGCTTTGATTACTTACAGGATTTAATTTTTTGCAGGAAAATGAAATCAAAAGATGGTTATTACATTGGAATAGATGTTGGCACTCAGAGTGTTAGAGGAGGCTTAGTCAGTTGTAATGGTGTTGTAGAAAAAACAGCTTCATTATCCATTAAAACTTGGAATCCGACAAAAGATGTGTATGAACAGTCTTCAGATGATATATGGGCCTTGTGTGTTGCTGTTGTTAAGGTACTCTATTAAATAGTTTTGGATCTTTTAATTTAACTTTAGATTTTTTTGGGAGAAAATAATTACATTTCTAAAGTTTTTTGAGTTTTATGAATTACTAACAATTTTATCATGTAAACCCATTTGAACTTTTTATTTTTTATTTGAGCTATGTGTTTTGAAAATTTTATTATTGTTCAAAACAAATCGAGCAAAATTATCCATTTTTTGTGTGAGAGGTAACTTGAATAATATTGAAGATGAATGTGGTTTCCCAATCTCAGTCTATTTCAGTGGTCGGAAATAGCGCGCTACAAGTAGCGAAACTACTGTAGTAGCTACATTTTTTAGTAGTTTGTAGTGTAGCGCACGACTTTTTAAAAAAAATTGAGTAATGAATAGCGCGATACAAAAAAATAGTAGTTTGTAGCGATCTCTGGAAACTACTTTTAAATTAAAAAAATAAATAAAAAAATGAAAAAAATTTTAAAAAGAGAGAGAGAGAACGAAGGAGAAAAACAAAGTTTAATTGACTCTGACTGGTGCAAATCTTGCACGAGTACAGCAGCGGATGCAATAAGAAATAAGATCCGTAAAAATGTGAGCTGGTCTTAGATACATCATTTTGACGAAATGCATAATATCTGTTCGATGTCATTGCTGTATTTGGCATCATAATTTTAATACTCCTTCAAATAATTTTCATGTTCCTAAATATTTTCTGGCACAAAATTTTTAAGAAATTTAAGGTTGAATTCTTTCAATTTTTCAACTTTTGAATCCTTTCTTGTGGCGAATATTCGTAAAAATTGTAAAAAAAATTTAAAAAGGACAAATTTTAGCCAAAAAACAAAAAACAAAAAGAAAAAGTAACAAATAAATTCAAAGACAGTTCCTATTTCTATTCCATATTCAAATGAGTTAATTCATTAATGTAAACTACTATTTGAATTTCTTCGGTCAATCCTCAAACGGTGTACATGCATTTTATTTATTAATTTTTTAAAAAGTAGGGAAGTGGTGACTATGTTTCAAAAGTAGTTTGTAGTCGCTACATTTAAAAAAAAGTAGTTGTAGTTAACTACATTTCTCACAAAGTAGTTGTAGTTGTAGTTCGCTACAAAAGAAATGTAGTCTTTCCAACCACTGGTCTATTTGTAGTTCCTTTGTCCTTTGTGAAAGATACACAGAAAAAAATATTCATTCTTCATCAATTTCACGCATTTGAAAAGTGAACCTACTCGTTTAAAAATCATAATTTTTTTTCATAATTTTTTAATAATCCTTTGGGCTGTGTTGCTCGAAGCTACTATTTTTGCCATCAGTATTATAATAGTAGCAATAATTTGAAGTTGAGAGATTATTTTCAGATGAGATTTTGCTACTAAATATATAAGTAAATCTTAAACTTGTCTTTTTTAGGAAATCTCAAAAAATTGCAATCCGTCTATGATACATGGTATAGGTTTTGATGCAACATGCTCTCTTGTTGCAATTGATAAAGAATTGAAGCCTCTAAGTGTTAGTGAATCAGGTATTACAAAATTCCCTTTTTACTTTTTTGTTCGCTTAAAACAATGCCGCTCATAATTATGTTCTCACAAATAACAGTTGGTTATTTAGTTTTCTTTTATAAATACAAGTGACAAATTGGCTGAATCTTCTGATCTCAGTTGAAATTGAGCCAAAGTAGCATTTACAAGTTTTAAACAGTATTTTTTGAGGCTTTTCTGCATTAATTGTAGCTGGAGCACACCTAACTTGTAACATTGTAAAAGCTATGCAGATCCTAATTACACCATTATATACGTTGACTGGTTTGGTTTGCCTCAACTATAGTTTTTTTTTAATTCTCTAACTAAAACAAGAAAAAAAAATAAAGAAAGAAATCCACTTTTTAAGTTTATACTATTCAAAAGTGCGTTTTTTCTACTCCAAATAACACTTGACTGAAGATTTGAAGTTTGTAAATAAATTGCTTCAGGGGTTATGAGTGTTGATTTAAAAGGTTTTCTTCAATTAAAGTCATTAACTTAGCCAATGACAATGAATTGAATCCAGAATCAACAATGATAGGCTCAGATCAGATTCAAGAACTCAAGTCCAGGCCATTATTAACACTCAATAGCTTTGCTCAGAATAGCTTTTTACTCATTTTTTTTTTCTGTTATTTTTGTGTAGCTTTGGGCAATTATAAAAACATGTTTTTGTGTCTTTTAAACTTGATTAAAAGCTTTCTTGTGAAATCAGAATGTTGGATAGAGAGACTCATCATCAGTCTTGAGTGATAATAGACAGCTCTTGGGTAATATGCTGTCTGCTAGGTGTAACAATCTTGTTGATATACAGTTGAGGCACAATTTTACTGACAAAATTTATGAACATTCTTTACAAACGCTTGTAATTTAAAACTATTAGCTAGTCTCAAAAAACTTCCACTTTAAACAATGTAATATTTCAATCTTTTTTACTAACTGGAAATATATAATTCCTGTCCTCTGGAAAAAAAATAATCCCTCTCATTCAAATAGTAATTTCATCTTTCTCTATCTTTACTTAAATTTTTATAAACAAGTAAGATTGTTTGAAAGTATTCTGCAAATTTGATCTTACAATCAGGCCTGTCATTTAGGGGCGCAGGGGGTTCAATTGCCCCCCCCCTCACTTTGGGAAATCAATGTATTGGCATATATTGTCTGTGCACCTCCCCCTCCCTGGAAAATTTTGAAATGAGGTCCCTGCTTGCGATGTGAATTCCTGAATGTTTGTGCTCAGAAACTCTTTTTATTTGGTGCTACAAGGGGGAAAAAGATAGCTATTAGCACTGATGGAACTTGCCATGGAAATATGCATACCATGCATAGTTTTTGATGTGCTCATATTTTACAAACCCTTGTTTGTAACTTTTTTTGTGGTACATAACAGTTAGAATTGAACTTCAACTAAAATGTTCAGTGAAATTTTTCTTTATGCTTCTCGAATTATTTTGCAGGCAATCCTGAACAAAATATTATATTATGGATGGACCATAGAGCTGTTGAAGAAGCCAATTTTATCAACAGTAAGCAGCATCAAGTGTTGAAGTATGTTGGTGGGAAAATATCTCCAGAGATGCAGCCACCCAAGTTGTTGTGGTTAAAAAAGGTTTGTGTTATTATCTTTGTCATGCTATAGGGCTTGTTGCTATTGTAGCTTCTACTCATTATTAGCACATAAAGCAATTTTGCTTAGTTATAATTTGGTTCTCAATCCTTCTTGCTATTTGTCAAAAAGTCATCTGAATCTTTGGAAAGAGCTGTTCTTTCTAAAGAGAGTATCTATAAAGAAAAATCAGAACAAGGTAAATCAACAGGCATTATGGTTTTTGTGTTTGTAAATTAAAAAAAAATGTAATTAAGTGAAAGGACTAAGATATATTTCATCATATTTTTATCCTCCTTCATTTAACTTATTTTACTTGAGTAACATTTTGGAACATTTTCAAATTCTTGCAAATTTTTAAGTTTGACAAAAGTTTCAAAAAATACCCTCATTTTATTGTGTCTAACAATATCATTCATTTGGATATATTACCCATTGTTTCTGTCTTCCAAAAGATTAAATATAAAAAAAGCTTCACTTTTGATTTGAAAGCAGATCACGAAGTAATTCGTATCTCAGGAAAAGTCTTTTTTTCTTCTTTTAATCAATAAAAATTGATGTCTTCTATTAATCTAAATTATTTTCAGTTCAAGTTATAGCTTTGAAAAACTGCACTAAAAAGTATTCTTGCTATTTGAGGAAGTGCTACAATGATTGAGACACAGTTTTTTGTGATATAACAAACACTAAACCCCGGAGATAAAAGGCAGCTGCCATTAGATGAAGAAATCTAAGATATGTTTTACTTGCTTAAATTTTTAGTAAAAAATTTTGAAATAACTTAAATCATCATGAACAAAGTAATGTACTTTTCAGAAAGTACTTTAGTTTTTTCCCTGCAAATTATTTGTATTTTTTCAGAAAACATCACTCTTATGTTATATATATATTACATGTTTTGACAGCTGTTATATTAGCTGTCAATAGGTTGTTGATATAACATAGTTACTTCTGCAGGGTGGCAACAGAGCCAGGAAATGAGGGAAACATTTTCTTACACAAAGGAAACTTCAGCCAATAGTTATTTAGTCAAAGGTTTTTTAAAATATGCTTAAGAGTTAATTTTTTTATTATTATTGCTGTTTTGTAAAGTTAAGTGAATTCGATAGTTACAATTTTGTAATTAAAATCATACAGCAAAGTGATATGCTAATTTGTGTTGAAGTTACAATTTTGTAATTAAAATCATACAGCAAAGTGATATGCTAATTTGTGTTGAAGTTACAATTTTATCCATTATAAAAAAAAATATGGAGTGATTATTGGAAAAATAGTTGCTTATTATGCTTTAACATATAAAAATTTAAGTATTAATTTTTTAAGTATATTTTATCATTTTTTAGAACTTGAGGGATCAATGGGCAAAATCGGGATATTTTTTTGACCTACCTGATTTTCTTACATGGAAAGCAACTGGCAGCTTTCAGAGGTTAGTACTTGTAATCTTATTATTTGTTCTTGATCTTGTATTATTTCTTCTTGATTGAAAACTTCTGTTTATGATTACATCTATCTTTGAATGAAATATTTTCAGGAAAGTTTAATGTTTAAAGACTAATTTTTGTTTACTACTTACATACAAAAGGTATTGTCATATATATCACTAGCTGACCCGGCCATGCATTGCTGTGGCTAAGGTATGGGTTAAACTAAAATTGTTTCAATAGAAACGAAAAACTTTATTACCGTTATATAGATCAACTTTATATAAATACTGAGCAAACTACCGTACTACCTACGGTTATAAATGTGCGAATTGTCGTCCAAGAATACATTTGTATTTACTAAGGAAAAAAAAAAAAATAAAAAATAAGCTATAATAGTAACAATTTGAAAACTTATGAATACAGAGAGGTACGTTTAGAAAATACAATTCTGAGCAAAATCACTCGAAATTTTAATATTACGCAGGTAAAGGTTCACAAATTACAGTAAAACCTTTTTTTATTACAATACAATTGAAATACAAAATCACAAAAAAATTAATATTGTATAACTTAAAAACCCGAAAAGGTACGATATTTACGAAACAGTCGAATTTTGAATCGCAAACTATAAGGTGTATATTTATGTTACAAAGCAATGTGACGGTAAAAATTATGTGTATAGAAATAATTTTAATCTTCGCACCATAAAACAGTATATTTTCCCTTCTAAGAATTTGTTTTTTGAATAGTAAATACTAAATGTATTGTTGAACGATAATTTGCAAATTTATAGCTGCAGATAGATACGCTTAGCAAATACAATTCTGAACTAAATCACTAAAAATTTAAATATTACATAGGTAAAAGATCACATAATGCAGTGAGCCTTTCTTTGTCTAAATACACCTGACATAAAAATCACTAAACAATATGAATATTTTAGAACTCAAAGCTCAAAAAAGGTATGACATTTTTCACTAAAATAATTTTCCTAAAAAAATATTTGTACCTAAACATGAGTGAAAAATATTTTTAAAACAGACAAAATAGCATGTGTTAAGTATGTAAACTGCTTTAATAAATTGAATTAAGTAAAGGAGAAGTAAGCAAACAATAATTTTCCGAATATTGATTTAATAATACTTACACACACAATTTAAATTAAGAGAATTGGGACGAATATGCCAGAAACCGATTCGACATCCTTGATCGTTACCACTATTGCTTTTTGCTTCCGAAGCAACTTACAACCCAGCAGCAGATTTTGTCTTATAGAAGCCAGGAATACAGAAAAGCTGGTAGCTAAATAGATAATTTGCAATAAAAAATATATTGCGGTCCTAAATTGATAAAAACTATCCTATCATTTAAGTTGGACCAAACTGAAACTGCATGCAAAATTTGGTTAAAATCGGTTCAGTAGCTAAGGAGTCCGTTGGCCACAAACACAGGCACACGTAATTTTTATATATTAAGATTGTACTACTATAATGAGTGGTTAATTTAACTGACTGATAGTTTATCTTTTGCCCCCCCCCCCTTCCCAATAATAAAAAAAGACTGATTTTAGTTTCTCTTTTTATTAATTTTTTTTAATTTATTCCATACCAATGATTGCATGCAAATTATTTACTATCCAAAAATATTAGTTATTGTTTGGTACAACAGTAAGCTTAGCAAACATGAAAGAAGTTGATAAGGGAAACAAGCCGGGGTAGGGCGAATTCTAATTGTTACTTCTATGAATTTCATTTATTTTATTCATTCGAATTATTATTTTGTAAACTTAAAAAACGTTTTTTTTTTTCAACTGCCCGGGAAATTTGGTCGCACTAATTTTTATGTTTAATTGTTGACAGTCAATATTAAATCATAGTAAATTTAATTTAGAAATTTTTATTTTCATTGCTTGATTTTAATCATACTTTTATTTCACTTAGATCATTGTGCTCTTTGGTTTGTAAATGGACCTACCAAGCAGGCCAGGAATCCAATAATGGCTGGCAAGATGACTTCTGGAATGAGATTGGGCTTAGTGATTTGGTAGAGGAAAATTATAAAAAAATTGGTAAATAAAAATTAAAAAAAAAATCTAAAAATGATTTTTTCCATCTTTTATGTGCTAAGTTGTTTTAGGAAGGAGCATTATAAAATGAATTAATTTTCTATTTCCAAGCTCTCGTGTCTTAAAGCATTGACCATAATCTTCAAATATAAAACAGACTTTTTATGCCCCAAAGAGGTTTTTATTTTCCTTTCTTTATAGAAAAATTTACAAAAAGCGCCAAATCCAGTGTTTTTTTTTTCTTCTGAGCAAATGCGATTGCTTATAGCTTTTACTTGACTTGTTTCTGACTCATTTCTTTCTTATTTGCATAGTTATGTTTCAATGTTTACAGGTTCTGATGTACTTACTCCTGGAGAACCTTGCGGACATGGTCTGAGTGTTGAAGCAGCCAAAGAACTTAACCTATTGCCAGGAATTCCAGTTTCAGCCTCTATTATTGATGCTCATGCTGGTGGCTTAGGTAGTTTGTTTCTTTTAAGTTTGATTTTCTTTAAAAAAAAAAAAAAAATCAAGTTTTGATTCAGAAAAATTGGGTTTCGTCTTTTGTTACATGTTATGACCAATTTTAAAAGCAGTTTTGTCAGGAGTGAAGCACAACTTCAGTACAGTTGAACCTTTTTAATTTGAACAATCTTAAGACAAACAGTTGCTTGTTTGATATAGATGTTTGCTAATGTGCTGTGCAGAGAGTAGCTAGAGATAAGACACTAAACTTCTCAAATTGATTTTTTCAAAATTCAAACAAACAATTAGGTAATTAAATCATTGGCACCATGCTAAAATAACAAATATGAAAAATCTGGTTTTTCAAGTTCGAATTTTACAAATAATTAAAATTAAAAGGATACCTTCGAACGATAGTTTTACACTTTAAGATATCTATAAACATTTAAAAATTGAAAATAACCAAACACGTCAGGTGGGAAAAAATTATATTCAGTGTTTTGGCTCTCCTGAAAAGTGCTAATTTTCACATTCGTAATTTTAGCATGGTGCCGACAATATGTGTACATATATAAATGTTTTTTTTTTTAATGTCAAATACAAGCTCAGAAATGTGTATTTATTAGTTTTTATTTCATTACATCCAACACCAAAAGATTTATCGAAAAAATATGTAAGAATTTACCTATTTTATGTTGTAGGTGTTCTTTCTTGTAGTAGGCCCGATGGAATTATTGATAGTATTGAAGAGAGGATGGCTGTCATTTGTGGAACTTCAACATGTCATATGAAAGTATGTAAAATTGTTGTCTACATAGTTATGTTAATCAAAGTTTGGAAAATATTTTAGCAATTCTGATGCACTATGAATATACATACATGTTCAAGTAAGATATGTCATCTTTTTTTGCAATGAAGTTTTATTGTTGCAACTAGGAAACAATCTTACTATGTCATGGAAATCTAATGATAGTGTTGTAGTGGCTAATGAAATTGCTAAAAGACTGATGTATAAAAGTTGGGCTATTGAGTATAATTAAGGTAAAACATTTCAAGCAAAAAGTAAAACAAATCAATTGCAATAATTTTCTATAGAATGAAATAATATTGCAGTATTATTGCTATATAAATTTGTTGAATAAAACTTTTAAAATTATTCATGAAAATCTAAGTAGTAGTCGCGCTAGACTACACTTAAGCACTGGAAACTACACTTTTTTTCCCTTCTGACTACACATAGCTCCCTAATAAGGTTGGCAGCCCTGTATGAGTATCAAAACATCTGGGTATAAATTTTGATGCATTCATTCCAATTTTGATTTTCATTAAAAATTAACCCTCTGGTTGCTTATCCCGCGATTTTCACATGCACAACGTAATTTAAAACCTTATTCCGCAATTCCATCGTTTAAATTTCAGCAATGAATTTTCTGAAGCATTTGCACAGACTGCTCGGCCATTTTACAAGCCCGAACCTTCTAATTTAGTTAAGATCGGATTTCATTGAAAGTGTGGTTTTTATTGCTCAAAAATTGGAAAAAAAAAATAGTGTTGTTGTTCGAATTCGGTGTAAAGAACATGAAGGTAGAACTTTTCTTGTACCTTGTTGCAAGATTTATTATATTAAGGATAGTTTCTGGCGTAATATGTGTAAATTTAGTACATAAGTTTTACATTGGTTTTTCATGCATAAAAAAATATGCATATTTTTAAAGACTTCGTTAAGAAAATTGAGCAGTCAGAGGGTTAAAGAAATTATAATTTTCTGTCATGTTATAGCTCATGTTTTGTATTTATGATTCAGGTTTGTAAAAATCCAATTTTTACTTCTGGTGTTTGGGGTCCATATTTCTCTGCTATGGTTCCTGGATTTTGGTGCAGTGAAGCAGGGCAGAGCTCTGCTGGCTCTTTGGTAAAATAACTGTTGTTTTTTATTTTAAAATTGTTGTGTACTATTATTATTTTTTGCATTGAGCTAACTGTTAGGTCATGAATTTATTTATTTTTAAAATATGAGAAAAAAATAATTTCAATGTAACTGAACTGCTCTAATATTCTACTCCGAGTAGAAATAAATGTGAAATATACTCTGTTCGTTATTTTTATATGGTTAAACTTAATACAACCCCTTTTCCATCTTGGTGGCCATTGGTTATCATGAAATAATTTATGGTTCATTCTTTGAAAAAATAGTCATTTTGTTTTGCATAAACGGTTCATATATTTGGTTAAAAAGTAATAATTTTAAAAGGAAATGACAAACTTTTAATTGAGAAATCACATGTACGTGTGTCGTTTCTTATGCAAAAAAATTTTATTCGATACCCTTTTAAATTATTATTTTTGATGAAATTTATGAAGTGTTATGTGCAGGACAAAATGTTTTTTCTTCGGAATGGCCCTTATGCATTTGCTGACTATTAACAAGATTTTTGCTACTGCGTGTCTCATCTTAATGTTTTCTTCTCTAGCTTGATCACATTGTTAGTTCTCATCCGGCTTCTTCACAGATTATGAATTCTGAAACTACCAGGTAAACTGAAATGTTTGTATTGTTTATAATAATTGATAGTTGTTAGAATTTTTTCCTGTTTTTAATGTCTTGCTTAGCTGAACTAAATATTATGTTAAATCATGCTTCAAAGTTATCATTAGGATTGCATGATAAAGACAATATTTTCCAAAATACCACTCGAAAAAAATTCATTTGCAGGCAGTTCCCACAAAAATTCGGCTCAACATATTAGTCTTGATGGAAAATTCTATCTTGCAATTTTCTCTAATTTGAATACTGAACACTGGTACTTGAAAGATTATTCAAATTTTAAGCATTTAAAATATGAATAAAATTTATGATCAGTGCATATAAATAAAGCAAAAAATGCCACAGACGTGTTGCAAACAATAGTTACTTTAAAGTTCTGATGAATCCTCTTTATAATAAAAATATTCAGGGCAATTTCATGAAAAGCAACACTTACGAAAATATTTTTTAAAATTACTTTTATTGGAATGATTTTGCAAATTATTTCACTCATTATACTTCATTCAGTAACTTTTTTGGAGTTATTTTTAAAATTTCATTTAAAATATGGTTATTTTTATTGCAATGAATTGAGTAACTGAAAATTCTTACCACTTCTCCACAGTAATTCTGTCACAACTCATAAACTTTAATTATTTTAATCCAGTGTGTAAAAGATATTCAAATTAGTATCTTTTTATTGTTAGTTTTGTATCTCAAAAGTACTCATCTATTTAAAGAAATAATTTGTACAAACTATGTATTTGTTTTGTTCTGAGAAGTCAAACAACTTGGTTGACAGAAGTGTCACTTCATCACTCAAACAATTGCACAGAAATTGAAAACTAAAATAAGTTTTTTTTCCTTCTTTGTATTTAATATTTTAATTGTTAAGAGTAGAATGCAAAGAAAAAAATAGTATGTTTTTTAAAAATAAGTTCACTGTAATTACTAAAACTTTTGTTTTTCATAAAAAGGAAAATTTCATCTTATGTGGAATTGCTTCTCAACAGATAACAGCTTTGTTAACAGAGCTGTCAGCGAATTTGTTTGCAACAAAAGAATGCAGTATTATAAAAATCATTTGCATACATTTTTTCCTTTTTATTTCCTTTTATTTATTTTTATGTTTCTTAAGTTCTTGTTGTTGCTTTTGTCTCTTCTACCATGGTCTCATTGAGTGATCTTAATTCAAAACTTATTTTGTAAGCACCACATTTTTTCACATCTTTTCAATTTTACTTTTGTGTGTTGAGTGTTTTTACGCTGAAAGAAATAGGGTAAAAGAAAATGCAATGACCTCTCTTAAGGTTTTTTTCTCTAAAAAAAAACAATAAATGTAGCCCTAATTATCCGTTGTCATTTATGTTTCAGGCATGTTAGTGAAGTTCTAGCTGAACAAGCTGCCTCTTTTTGCTCCAAACATGGTTTGAGAACTGAATCAGTACTGACTACAGATTATCATGTATATCCTGACTATCATGGTAATCGATCTCCTTTGGCCAATCCTGATTTGAAAGGAATGGTAAGATTCCATGTTTAAAATCTTATCTTGGTAAAAAATTGGCAACTTAGGAGCAATAATAGGTAGCCACTAATATTATAATTCATGCGGTAGCTCCTCATTATGTAACTCGTTCGAAGGCAATTGAAATGTTATTAAACAATGCAAAGAAGTAACAAATGCTAATTAATTTCCAAAATATTACTTTTAGACAACTTTTTTTATAAAACTCAATTGAAAATGTACTTAATAAAGCATTTCACTTAAAATGTTCTGTATATATTTTTGTTTCCTTTATATTTTATCAGTCTTTTTCCCCCTTGTTGTCTGTTAAGATAGATAAACAATTCAATTTTAGAATATAAAATAAGTGCTTTATAATTCTAATGGTAAGACTAATGGTAATTCATTTTACCAATTTCTTTTCTTTTTTGGAGACAGGCAAATATATTTACTTAAAGCAGAGTGATGCGTGGTGTAATAAGAGGCATTGGCGACTCGTACCCTCACTTCCAAAAGTAAAGGGGCCTTGCCCCCTCACTTTTCACGGTTAAAAATTAATGATCAAGTGAAAAATGATTTATTACTGAGTGGATTGATTTGTTTCACCAAAATGAAAGCAAAAATTTCTAAACACAAGCTGAAAATTCAAACTTTTTTCAGATTATTTTATGAGAATGGAACTTTTTATCCTAAGGGGAAGTCTATGTTAGCCAGCTTGGTTGGTTTTTGAGGCCATGTTCCGCATTTTTTTAAGAGTCTATTTAATCAGTAATGAAAAAAAAAAAAAAAAAACACTTTAGATGTGCTGCCTTCTCCCCCCCCCCACCCCCACTTTTTTAGCACACCAGCTGTCTATGATCATACCACACTTTGTGAGATTGAAAATATCTGTATATTCATTACAATAGATCTTTAGCTAATCTTAATTTAAATATAAATGCTATAATTGCACTTTTACATCATTGAAAATAGAATATTCTTTTAGGTTGTCATCGCTTATAAAAATAAACATAACTTATCCAGATGTATATTGCACCATATTTCTTTTAGCTAATCCTGTTCCTTATAAAAATTATAAAATGTTGTAGCTTATTAAACATAAAGAAATTCATTAAAATATTTTCTTTGGTTATAAAAAATGTTTGCTAAATGGTTTTTTGTGTTATAAAAATAATGTATCATAAAAGAACTTCTCAGTTTTTTTCCATCATAAATTATATGCAATTTATGATTGACGTTAAATGTACTTTCGTGTTTATAATTTTAACTTCCATGTTTCAGATTTGTGGATTGACATTATCCAAGAGTGAAGAGGACTTGCTAAAGCAGTATCTAGCAACAATCCAGAGCCTAGCTGTTTGTATTCATTTTCATACTAATTGCAAGTAGTTTTAGATATTTTGTAAGATATTGTTTAATAAAGTGCATAGAAAAACTTTTGATTTTTATATTGAATTTCCGAGCATGCGAAAAAGTTGGCTTGTGTTATTGTTAGAAGTTAGAATGTATGCAAAATTTTGTTGATGTCAGTTAATAATAATGATGTCATTATCCTCTGAAGCTATTCATTATAAAAGCATCGTTAATTTTTAATACTTAAAAAATAAGAAGTTGGAGTTCTTAGTTCCAATGGGTCTGGTATTAGAGCATGTGCAAATGTTCTTTGATGTGGGCCAACTTCAAATATGAGCTCAGATCAACAGAATTTTGCACACATACTAACAGTAATGTAAGGCAACTTTTCCACACCATTGGAAATTTCATATGAAAAAGTTTTAATCGATGCATCTTATTGTCTAATGTGGCTGTTTCAAACTTCAGCAGTCTGGAAAAAAAGGAAATATTCAAATAAAAGCTCAAAAGCTACTTTAATCATTGGGGACACATGCTAAGTGTTTCAAACATTAAAACTTGTTTTTAAAATAAGGTGGAGAGCTTTTTTTAAAAAAAAATTATTTTATGTTATTATTTTTTACATTCAGTTAATGTTTTCATCTGTATTTCTTAATTAATATGGATGATCCATAAATTTTCATTTTAAATATAAGAATTAAAATGAAAATACACACAAATATTGCAAAATTACATTGTTTTAAATTATTTTTTTAAACGAAATTACATTTTTAAAAAAATTTACTTTTGGTGTTGATGAAAGATTTCTTCGAATATAAAACTGATAGACAGTTTTAACTAAGATTCCTCTGTTTCTAGGATTTAGGTGGAATGAGTTTCGATTTTTAGAATCTATTATAAACATGAAAGTTTCCAGTTTGTCTAACTTTAAAAATTATTTGATTTGTTTAACCTGATCAGTAGAATATAAAAATAATAATTAAACTAAATTTTTAGCCAATCAGATAATTAGTGCAGCTACAGAAAGCTGTAGAAAGTAATTAGTAATAGTAGTTTACTTTTTGTAATGACACACTTTACAAAAATTGGAATTGTGAAATTTTAGATTTAGCAAAGTTATAACCACAAAAATAGTGCTGCGCCAAAACTATCCAACTTGGCGCAGTTGGATAGTTTTGGCGCACTTTCTAACTTTCATTAAAAATTTTTAGTCTTTGACATGTACTTCTTTAATATTCTTGTATTTATTCATTTGATTAAGAGTATTTTAAATCCTTTCAAAATGATCCAAAGCTCAAATCCATAATTATAAAGCATTTTTATTTTGTTGTAAAAGCACCAAGTTTCCATGTAAAAATATCATTTTGAGACAAAAAAAGGATTTTGGCTTTTTTTTGCTGAATATAGCAAGGAATTCAGAGCATTCTGGTAGAAATATCTCACTCTTTACTTCCCCCTTTCATTTCATACTTCTTTTCATTGAAGTTTTTAAAGTTTTAAAATATTCTTATGATATTTTTATGAGAATGAAATAGAATTTTGGAAAAAATGGATAGCCTAAATTCAGCTGCATGTTAAAAGTGGGAAAAGAGTATGCCAAAATTAAATCATTGCTTGCCTGAAGTAGATTTTTAATGAAACATCCACAGATATCTAGGCTAGTTTGAATTTAATGAATTTTTGCTGCATTAAAATAGCATGAATGGTGCCTATAAATTATCATATAAAACATTATCTTTATGAATATTAATATTTCAATTCATTGAGTACTAGTTGCCCAATTGAACAAAAGTTATTTATTTGGTCTCATTTCAGATGTTGCAAACTGCTGCTAAGTTTATAACTTTGAGAGATGCATCTCTAAAGCAGTTTTTTTTTAATTTCTTAGCTGAAATTTGCTATTAGGGTGTCATTATTTTTTACTATTGAAAATGAAAAAGTCATCCCTTTCAGGATGAGAAGTTATTCTTTGCTTCTTTTTTTTCAGTACAGCACTAGGCATATTATACATGCTCTGGAGAGCAATGGACATACCATCAAATGTTTATTACTTTGTGGCGGACTAGCAAAAAATAAATTGTACGTGCAGCAACATGCTGATGCTACTGGTATGAAAATATTTTTATATAAATATGCATCTTATAATTATCATTTTTTTATGTTACTGAAATCAAGTGTTTCAGAAAAAAAAATGTGCTGGAACATAATGTTCAGTTACTGCCTATTATAATTATGTAATAGTTATACCTCAGGACTCGAAGAGGATTGATAATGTTGCCTATATTCCATGCTTTTTTCTGTCCTTAATAAGAATGCTATTTGATTTTTAAGCAATCTACAGTTTTCATTATTTGTTGTTGAAACTTATTTCAGAAAATATAGAATTCTCTTATGATTATGGTTCCTTTAACTTACATTACTCTTTCAATGCTGAGATATTTGAATTTTCTACAGTGATATGCCCACAATTTTTATTTCATTTGAACGTATTTTAAGAACGTCATGACTTTATAAATTTCATTTGGGAATATTTTCATTTTTCCTCTGTGTGAGCTTTTCTAAAATATTATTAGCTATGATACAGGCGATTTACTAACTTATTTTCAAGTTAATTTCTTAGTTATGGGTAATAGAGGTAAAAATCAAGGTCATATTTTAAGGTAAAATGATGGTTTATGAAAATAAAATACAAAGAAAAAGATGCGTAATCAAAATATGATCATGAAGACACAGAAAATTTAATTGCTGTAAGAAAGGTATAAAATGTGCACATATGTTGCTCTTGTGTACAAAGCTATGAGAAGCTGATTTTATCATCAAATTGTAAATTATCTTATTCGCCTAACCCTTATAACGTATTATTTCCATTTTTTAAATACAAACACACTAATATGGGAAAATATACTATCTTACTTTCCTGTCACTTGATGGCAACGCAAGACCATACAGGTTTCACATCATTGATGATTGCCTTCAATTAATAATAATAAAGCTCATTGAGTTACCAGCTTGATTCCCGGCCTTGAATCCTATCGAGCACATTTAGGATGCTTTAGGGAGACGTCTAGCTACTCCCAATCTTCCCCCTGAGATCCTGGCACCATTTGCAACTGCTTTGCAAGAGCACTAGCTCTTGCTTCCTAGGGAACAGATAGACCCCATAATTGATAGCATCACACTGTTTTTAGAAGGGATTATATTTCATATTAAAGGTACTTTTCCAATATCAAACTGACACTTTCTATTTGTTCTTTTTATCCACAATAATTGTCTGGTAATTTCTTGTTAGGTCATTTTATACCTTATTATGTGTTGTACTCTTATATTGTGGGTAAGTTTCATAAAATTCACATGTAACTTTTTGAGTAATCATCATTTTTATGATTTTTTCCCTTAATTTCTGACAACCAGTGTAAAATACAGTTCCTTGTTCTGTAACTTTTTTTTGCAGTTTAATACGTATAAATATTTTTAGTGCAACAATTTATTGTTATTTTATTTTAATAGGGTTGCCAGTTATCATTCCAAACACTCCAGAACCAGTTTTGTTGGGATCTGCTATTCTTGGAGCCACTGCCGCAAAACATTATAATTCAGTTGAAGCTGCTATGTCTGCTATAAGTCAACAAGCATTCACTACAAACATAGTTACTCCAAGAACAGAAGATAAAGAGTAATGAATTAATTTTTCGAAACAAAGCATTGTTAGATAGCACAAAGCCAAAGTTAACCCTTCCATTTGCAAATGGCAAAAAGTTTGGGCAAAAATATTTTTGAAAAAACCCACATGCAAAAAAAAAATATATAAAAATAAGTGACAACTTTAATTGAAAACTTTGAAAAAAGGGGTTGTTCTTTACTCCCCCCCCCCCTTAAGTCCTGCAGATTGCCTCATCGTGGCAAGGGGGTGTCCCTGGGCAGAATGGGCGAAGAACGTCAGGAGCTTTTACTCCTGGTAGGGTTACCCAAGGCGTGAAGGCCATTCTATTATGCTTAGCTAAGATCTGTAGGTGAACCCAATCCAAGGTGTGAGGTACCGTGCTGATGGATGAATGGCATCTGGGCTATATGATGTCACTAACGGTCCTCTCGAGGAACCAGGCGAAACCTCGTTATAAGTAGCCTTGCACCCACACAGGGAGGCTATGTGGGTGTTGACATCATGCTTCCTCCCAGTTCCCTGGTTACGTTATGGACAATTCTAATCTTTTCAAAAATGAAGTAAATAAAAATGTCGAAAAAAATGAAGGGTTGGGTTTTTCTACTGAAAGTACCCAACTAGCCTGTGAAACACCTCCTATGGAGGTGTATCCTGGCGCAAAGGAGGAAACCAGCAACCTTGCTGCTGGAGGAGGTGAGGGTGTAAGCCTGCAACCCACCAACCCTGCAGTAGGGGGGCAGGGAATACTCACAAAACCACGATGCACAAAGGAGGAAACCAGCAACCTTGCTATTGGAAAAGATGCAAGCGCAAGCCTGCGTCCAACCAACTCTACAGTATGGAAGCAGGGAGTATTTAGCAATCTTGCTGTTGGAAAAGGTGTAAGCGCAAGCCTGCAACACATTAACTGTGCAGTAAAAAGGCAGGGAGTACTTACAAAAGCACAGAAGAGAAATAGACGCAAGCAACAGAAAATAAAGCTACAACGATTGGCGAAAGCTGCTAGGCGAGGCATTACTGAGCAAGTAGGTGGGGCCAAACGATTTCGATCGGAGGTTCCAACTCCTCCTCTTACACTGGCTGCAGTACCTAATAGAACAACTTACCCCCCTGCAGCAGCTGCATTTTCCAATAGAGGTCCAACCTTTTCCCCTGCACTGGCTGCAATACGTAACAGATATCCAACCTTTTCTTCTGCACCAGCTGAAGTACGTAATAGACATCCAACCTTTTCTTCTGCACCAGCCAAAGTACGTAATAGACATCCAACCTTTTCTTCTGCACCAGCTGCAGTACCTATTAGATATCCAATTTTTTCTTCTGCACCAGCTGCAGTACAGAATAGATATCCAACCTTTTCTTCACCAGCTGCAGTACATAATAGAGACTCATTTTTTTCTTCTGCAGTGCGTAATAGCAGTCCAACCTTTTCCCCTGCTCAGGCTGCAGTAGGTAATCGAGGGCCAACTTTCTCCCCTGCACAGGCTGTATTTCGTTCTAGAAGTCCAACTCCTTCCTTTACACTGGCTGCAGTACCTAATAGAGGTCCAACTTCTCCCCCTACACTGGATGCAGTTCCTAATAGAGCTCCAACTTCTTCCCCTGCACATGCTGCAGTACCCAATAGAGCGTGTACAGTCCAACCACAGTCCTGTGCCCAAGCATTGAATACATTTAAGGTGTTCATCGTGAGAGAAGCCTTTCCATTGGTGAAGTTATCTCAGGATGACATTGAATGTATTCAGATGGAAATCTTAAGAAAAACCGATATGATTCCCTTCGGGAATGATATGCCAAAAATCCAAAAGTCTGCTCCACATGCAGGTACCCTGCTTGTCTATTGTGACGATGCAAAAACCGCTGACTGGATAAAAGCAACACTTCATGGTAATGATGAAGTTATTGATGGCACTGTACTCAAAGTCTTGAGCGCTAATGATTTACCAAAACCCGTCAAGATAGCATTCAAGACAAAAGACATCCATACAAAAAACGTACAGCTGCTATTGAGCAGGCTAAACCGGTTAAACCCAGAGTTAAAATCAGAGGAGTGGCGTTTCATCCAAAAAGTGGAAGGACCATACACTATAAGATGGATTTTTGAGGTTAACTGGGAGGCTGCCGAAGCAATCAAAAAAGCAGACTATGGAGCCTATACTGGTCTGGATCGAGGAACCTTCAAAATATTGAATGACCCGAACTGCAAGACCAAGGAAGCTCAAGTGGAGCCTTCTACTTCTTCACAGGAGCAGTTTATAGGAGAAAGACCCCTTCTCCCCCCAGGTAGGTGACTCCAATCAGGACATTGCTGTACTGTTACTTGTTAAGTCAGATGTTAGTTCGAGTTGAAATTCTACAGGTCACATCACCTCTTTTGAAAGAGGTGAAGAAGGGTCTGCCAGAGTATTAAGGTGGTGTCTTCTATGATTTAACTGGCCTTAAAAGTAGGTGTTTACCTATTATTATCATACCATACGACCACATTCTGATTGAGGGAAAGGCTGTCTGCATACATTTTTCAAAAATCCAGTTTTGTCCATGTTTTAGATCATTTCCATCGTGTAGTGCTATTGAAGACCTCAGTTTCAATACGTTCTTTTTCCTCAGAACATTTTATGGCTTTGGACCCCACACAGTATTTTTAAAACTTTGGTTGTGAATTTTATAGGTTGCATGGATAAAGTTTGGATTCTCTTTTGTAGGCTAAATATTCATATTGTGAATTGAATTGACTGTAAATATATGTCAGCATTTTGGAGTATGGTATAAATAGATTTGCCTCTTCCTATTTTATTCTTATTTGTTCTTTCATTGATGACAGATTGCTCAAATTAATCTCTTCTACAGACCTTCTGTTTGAAGATGAAAATGTTTGAAGGTTATTCTCATGTTGTATTTATTCATTCAAGAACTTTTAAGAAAGAGGATAACATCTTAGGCCTAGGTATCCAGGATTACAAAATCTGTGATCTTGTGTAAGCCAGTACAGGTGTTATTATTAGCACTAAGTTTCAGGGCCGTATCCAAGGGGTGGGTTTTGGGGGTTAAACCCCTCCCATTGGAAAAATAACAATGAGTCAAATGAAGAAAATGCATGTTTGACGTAAATTAGCTGCGAAACGCTTTATTTCTTTTAATTTTGCATTCTAAAGTTTTAAAACATATTACAAATTTATCAGAGCTACTAAAATTTTTGGAAATAATTTCTCAGTTTCTATTATAATATCGTTCTCATTACATACATTTTAATATTCAGTATTTTTGCCATCTAGAATTATGTAAAATGAAAGTGAAAAAACTGCTATTGGGTAATTCCATCGTGACTAACATAACATTTAGAATAAATTTTTAATCTTATTTTCTGTGTGTGAGCCTTGATTTTGTTACAATACCAAAAACAAGGTGTTATTCTTCTCCGCATAGATGAGTTGTTCAAGTTAATATAAAAAAAATAATATTATTACTTTCATTTTTGGGAGTTAGGAGACATTTTGATCAACGTGACTAACATAACAGATTTGCAACCCTCAAAATTTTGTACCAAATTCATCAACACAATTCTCTAAAACTAAACCATAAAATTGTTATTTTTCCCGTGATAGTATCTATGTGAAATGTTGTTTTCACATTAATAATTTTAAATTTGACATATATTTTAAATAATATTGCAAAAAGTAGTACTTTAATAAAACTTGCCTGTAACTAACATAACGTGACTAACATAACACACGATTATACATTTAACTTTAAGTGTATTACAGGTAATATTAATACAAATATTAGAATGCAAACAAGATTTTATTGAAGATTAACACGCATGTTTACCTGTAAACAAAATTTCCAGTTCAATTTTGTATTTAAAGTAATAATGTCTGCGGGAATTTACAGATGTTTGGGACAAGACTTTCGAAATTTGAATTCCTTAAATCCAAAATTTGTTCTCATTTGTGGGAAACACAAAGGTTGCCTCAGAGCTTTTTCTCTCGAAGAGAACTTTATAATCATTTTTATTCATATTTAAAAGCTGCCTACCATGTTTCTTTTTAACCTTACGAGAGGTAAATACCACCACAATAAAATTACCCACTGTCTTAGTTTTTGTATCTCGGAACAGTTCGGAAGAATCTACTTCAAAATCATCAGCAGCTTCGTCTTCTACACAATTTCTTAAATTTTTTTTTTCTTTTCTTGGGATATCATTCCCTGTATTTTTTATAAACAAATTTTAAATTTCTCCGTATTTACAGCATATCATTATTACCGAAAAACTTATATGCGGATTCCCATTTTCAAACAACAAGTCTAGCTCTTTCTTTTCAGCCTAGTCACTTTCACTCAAAAATAAGCAGCACCCTTCAATTCTTGTTTTTTTTTAATTACTGAAGTAATTTCTTTGCATAATTTCCAAAGTTTGCCCATGTAAAACGCTGCTCCACACGTTGTGCTATACATGTGGGCACTTTCCATGATCTAATTTCATAAAACTCCATGACCTGTAGATGCTGGAGGCAGTTAAGGTCATATATGTTTTTAAAGTGAGCAGCAGCTCCATATGTTCATAGAAAAACTAATTGCACAGCGATCCCGCATATAGCTATAAAATAATTTAAAATTCTTTCATTGAAGATGTTGACTTTGTATGCCGAGTGCTTACTTGCGTCGCAAATTACAGCCTAAAATTTCGACTCCAAGTTTACTATTAAAAGAACTGTTTTTAAAATAAATTACTGTAGTATATATGGTCACACTAATTTCTTTAAAATAAGATGTTCGATAAATTAATTTGTTTCTAAAATAAATTGTTTACTTAAGATTTAAGTATTTCTTAAAGAGTCGTGTTATGTTAGTCACACACAGTGATGTTATGTTAGTCACAAGTCCTATGGCCAAAAAAAAAGGAAATTCTTTATGAACAATCTTATCAATCTAACTGTACCCATCCCATAGAAGAGATCAGGGGAAAAAATATAAAAAAATTTCTTTCTAGAAGGGAATAACTGAATTAATTCATGTTTTTGTGACTAACATAACAAGTAAACCAGACTGAATACCCATTAACTTTGCAATATTCATTTTATGACAACACAAAAAAATATATACATTTCTGTAAAGCAAAAGAATCATTCTTCAATAATTAAAAAAAAATTCATCATTATTTGCATTTTTTTTTAATTTTATATGAATGTAAAAAGTTAGAAAAATATGCGATGTTTTGGGTAACTGCATATGTGATCTTTACAGCCATTTTTCAGGGGTTTGGAGTAATATTTTGTGAAAACTTATGTTGAATTCTAAAAATTTGAAAAATTATCTTTAAAATGATGTATCACAAGATATATGTATTGAAAGATGAAAAAACTATGTCTAGGTTGACATTTACATGGAATTACCCTATTATGTTTTCTATTAATTTGTTTGCATCACTATTTTGTTTTAATAATTCAAAGCTATAATCGTTATTTTTTGGCCTCGAAATCTACCAAACTCTAAAATCCGCACAACCTGACTTCAAAGAATGTGAATTTTCGACTTCATCCTATTGCAGTCACAAGCACATGCAAAATTTCTCTTCTGTTCAGGAAGGGTATCATAAAAATCATTACTAGTATATTTTACCAATCCTAGTTTTATATTTTATACAATCCTTTGAATACTGTAAAGGCCTTTTTATTCGCGAGGCCTTAATTTTCGCGATTTTCGCGAGTCCTTCGTAATCGCGAAAATTTAGGCCTCGCGAATTTGTTTTTACTATGGACTTTTTCAACTTTCGGTTCTGTACATGCAAAATTCGCGAAATTTTCGGCCCGCGAAATCACCGATATATTCATTTTCGCGAAAATTACGGCCCGCGAAATTAAAGGCCTTTACAGTATAAAATACCATATTGGATTGGTAACACGGTTTAAAATTAAGGCTTCGGAGGAGGGGGGGGAATGTTGTGCCCCCACCCCCTGCGATGCCCGAACTGAAACATTGGTATGATTTCCTAACAATGCAAATGAGGATGAAAAAGCATGAAAACCCCTCCCCTTACGAAATCCTGGGCACGGGCCTGCTAAGTTTACTGCGCTGAATCTCATTAACTGCTGGGATTAGAAATTGTCCCCATCAAGATCTTCCCTTTTTTTTTTTTTTTTTTTTTAAATTGTAGCTCTAAAACAGTTTTAGAGGATGTTTGGTGATGTTTAGGGGAGATGAGATTTAGGGTCTCTCTCCCGGAAGGTTTTAAATTTGCAGTTTTAAGAATACATTCTAGATGATCTTTGATAATATTAAAGGAAGAAAAGTCTCGGTGGTGCTCCCTCGGCATTTATTTGAAATTAAAATTTTAAACATGCAATGTAGATTATCTCTGATTGTGTTAGGGAAAATGGGATTCAGGGGCCCTCCCCCGGAAAATTTTCGAAGTTGTAGCTCTAATAAAATATTTTTGGAAAAAAAAAAAAAAAACGACTTCAGTTGGAAATTGCTCTAAAAAGTAAAAAATATTTTTTTTCTTTGAACACCATTGAAACTACTTTTAAACATACGTTTTGAAGTTGGCGCAAAAATGATAGGTAAAATGATTAACAATATTTTGCCAACATTTTTCAGAGAAACCATTGAAAATTAACGGCAGAATATTCGTACCATTACACGAATGTGTGGTAATCAATGAAATGTATCCATTAAAATTTATATTTATAGTTGAATTGTAGTTGCATATGATTCAGGGCTCGCATTCTCCTTAAAATTCCTAAAAAATTTCAGACCTCCTAAAATTCCTAAAATTGTACTAAAATTTTGTGACATTCCTAAAAAATTGGAAAATTTACAGGAGCTCTTTAGGGGGGTTTAAAATACCTTTCTGGAAGTATTTTATAGCCAAAAGCGAACTTTTCCCTAGGTATTTAATGTGATAAATTGATATTGTACAAAATATTTCGTTAAAAACGCATTCTTCACACTATTTCTAATCTTGGGACAGACTTATAAAAAGATGTGACTTGTACTAAGCCAATGATTCCTTTTCCTTACTTTCATTTTGTATTCAAAATCAGGGTTATTATGTCAATTATAATTATTAATTATTCCTACAGTTCTTTAAAATTTTTGCTCAACAGTTTTTTTTTTTTTTTTTTTCACCATTTGCATACTTTTTCTGCTTTTAAAAATGCATTAACTTATCACCTGTTATTTATTGAGAGTTTAAGGTAGCATGTATATAATTGTAGCCTCAGCTTACTTTTAATAGAAATGTTTACCCTACTTCAAATATCACAATACTCTGAGGGAAAGGGCCGAGTGGAAAAGCAAACATATGGGTTTTTGACGATTCATAGATATTACACTACTGGTTTTAAATCAAAAGATTGTTTAAGGTCTGAAGAACTTTATGCATATTAAACATTTCTGGTAATTAAGAAACTGACAAAAAATATTAACAAGCAGGGTGTTTTTTTTTTTTGGATAATCTTAAAACTTTGAAATCAAAGTGCATTTAGCGCAACTAATAGAATTTATAAATCTGTGGCATGAGATATGCAGAACATTTTAGATTTTCTAACACATTAAGATTTTTTAAAGCTGTTCGGCAATGGAAAAGCAATTGTTTTAGTTTTTTCAATCAATTGTTTTCAGTTTAATTAGTTTCGAAAACATGGGGGGAAAAGAAAATTACTAACTAAAAATTGTTTGGTGATGCAAAAAGGTTTTTGATTCGTAACATTGAACATAACAAGCCACACGGGTTAACTCCACAAACTGTTTCCTAGGCATGGCTATTTTACTAGATAAAAAGAAAAATGGAAAAACTTGAAAACAAATTTATTGGAAAAAGCAAAAAAAAAAAAAAAGTATATTTGCAGATTTGTTCAAATAACAAAAATATTAATAAGTTTAAAGAATGAATTTTATCCCTGGGTCTAGTGAATTAGCGCCTAACGACAGCTGTAGAAAGCTGCTGTAGTTAAAACATTATGGAGGTAATTGTTGAACAGAATTAATATCTAGAAGCTGGTCAACTGGAAAAACTCCGACATGCCTATCTTTCAAAAGGAAAATTTTGAAAACACGTCTGCAAGTTAAAGTACCATCTAGCTTTTGAACATGTTATATAATATTAAAACATTTTTTCTTTTTTAAGTATTTGAAGGTTGTAATTTATGCTATAATAAATAAAATGCATTTTTTGGTTTGGTTTGTCGGGTACCTGTTAGGGACTTATTTGTAATCAAACAAAATCGTAAATTACCCCTAAAATTTTCCTAAAATTTTGTCAAAATGTTCCTAAAATTCCCCTAAAAATTTTCAAAAGTCTACTGCGAGCCCTGATGATTCTATACATTGTTTTTGCGCCAACTTCAATACTTATATTTAAAAGTAGTTTCGATGGTGTTCAAAGAAAAAAATTATTTTTTACTTTTTAGAGCAATTTCCAACTGAAGTCGGTTCTATTTTTTTTTTTCTAAAAATATTTTATTTCATTCTTTTTAGTGTAAATGCACTTAAAATAATCAAAATATAGTTAAAAAACTAAAAATTACTCTTTTAAATAAAGTTAAGAACAAAGTTTAAATTTAATTGAATTTCATGTTTGATTTAGTTAAGCCTTCATTCAAAATTCTCATTATCATTGTAATTACTGTTACTTAGCAACCACGTTTTGCAACAATGAATTTCATATTTAATCATTGAGGACAAATCGCTTTAAATTTGACTACTTATTAATTGATATCTTCGCTAATTAAAATCGGAGAGTTTTTCAAATTAGCACTAATGAAGCCTGAAAAATTACCAACCTATCAGTACCTGATTCGACTTTCAGTTCACTGTCGTTCAAAAGAAAGAAGCAGGACATAGAAATATACTCGGTTTTTAATATAAGTAGATATTTCAAAACAATGTTATAAGCATTGCATAAAGATGAAAAGACCATAGAAATGAATTAATCCAGAGAAGCCTTGCATTCAAAATTGTTATTATTACGATTACTGTGATCCCGATTTCTATTTCGAACGATTTCTGCAGGTTCCCGCTATCAATCCCGGACCACGAGAGGATGAGACTAATCGGAAAGAAAGACCTTTCAAGCAAAAAATAATTTTTGAAATAGGTCCAGGCGTCTTCGAGCAATCTTATAACATACAAAAAAAAAAAAAATTCTCCGACGAATTGCATAACCTTCTCCTTTATTGAAGTCGGATAAAAATAGTAAGGAATTGGCAATGCTTCAAAATTGAAGCTGCAAAAACTTAATTTCAGTCAACATTCTATGATGTTATGAGGTATGATATTGATCTTTCAATGGACAGCCCTTTGATTAATATATTCTTTTTTTTTATTGATTGTGGGCCCCACAAGACCTAGAGCCGCCACTGCATCCTAAACCCTAAATAACATGTTTGGAGCATATTGTACGCATATCTCCAACACAAATAGCTTCCCATTGGGAAAGAGTTTGGCTTGATGGTTCTTGTGGAATTGTTCTTAACAATTATTTTCCAGTGATAGACTCCATGTGTCTAACAACAGACTCACTAAATATTCAATAATATTGCTACTGGGGTTGAGCATTTTGCCGGCAAAATGGTATTTTTGACAAGACTAACAAAAACTGGAAAAAAACTAGGAAAAATGGCTAGTTGTAAAAACTAATTTTGTGCATAATACAATGGAAAATTAAATCAGAATAATTATTTATAACTATTAATATTCATTTGATAATTAAAATATTTTTGAATAAATCTTGAAAAAAAAAAAACTGAAAATCAATTGGGTAAAATGTCTCAAAAATTTTTTTGCTATGCAATTTTGTAAAAACAAAAATGTATTCTAGCTCAGAAAATTCAACTGAATTTGCCGAAAGTCCATTTTTCAGATAGGTAACTAATAATGAAATTATTTTCATTATTAGTTTATTACAACTTTTTTTTATATCATCATCTCAGACCAACAATAAGATATTCAAGCCTCAAGACAATAATAGTAAGACAGTCAGACCCATTTTTTATGGGTGCTAGGAGGGGGCAATTATCCACCCCGTTGGATTTTCAGAAATAAATGTGTTAACAACTAAAATTATTATGCCTTTTCTTGTGTTCCAGTATAATGTGCATTGAGTATGCTCTTTGACCCCCCCCCCCTCACCCACTGTGGCAAAATTTGAAATAAAAGGCCTAAAAATAGTGTTGCTCTTAGGTGATGATATAGTACATACTACTTATAATTCATTCTTCAACAATTTTTTTATTGTATTGAATGCATAAAAAATCGGGCATTACTGCCTGAAGATAATTTGTTCTTATTTAAACCACTAAAACCACTAGTGCAGGCAGCTTTACATGCATATAAATTACTATACTACTACTAGCAATATGCGTTAAATAAAAGGAGTTCTAGAGTGTTGACCCCCCAATCCTCATCTGCTGTGTTAAAGAAGTGAAGATGTAAGTAGAAAATGTCGAATAAATAAATGAGGAGCTGCGAAGGAAGTCTCAAGGAATGTGGTGGGTGTGGAGAAGTTTAGAAATTAGTAGACTTTTGAGATCGTGTTTCTGACATAATTGGATGGTGTTATGCAAAAGTGACTCAACCCACAAAAACCTGATTTTGAGATAATGGGCTTTAAAGTCAACAAACTCTGGCAAATCATGAGCTCTATATCAATGTACCAATGATATGTTACCATGAACGCAATGTTTAAACTTATTTTCTCATGTGATTTTCAATAAAAAATTTCAAGTGTTTCTGTATAAAAAAATAAAAATGTTGGATGAATGCTTTTTGCTTTATAGGTTATTAAGGAATGAAGGGTTAAAAAAATAAGGTAACCCACATTATTAATGATGAATCCAGGGTTGCCCATCCCCCCCCCCCCAAAAAAAAAAAATTTTCACAACTCTCTTGAGCCTTTTATTTTTATTTCTACCTCTCTTTTTTACTTTATTTATTTTTTAAATATTATTTATTCTTTTAAATATTATTTATTTTATTAAAAATTATTTATTTTATTAAAAATTATTTATTTCATTAAAAAATATTATTATTTTTAAAAGTAACTATTCAGATTTTCTATATTTTTTTAAAAGTACTAATTATGCGCGGAATATAATCGCTGTTTTCTCTGTCAGACATTCCAATTACATACACAAAAAATAAATAAGTAAATAAAAAAATAATAATAAAGAAATAAAAAAATAATAATAAAGAAATAATTTTAATTAAAATATAAATTAATGAATATAATTTAATTTAAAAAATTAAAAATAATTTAAATAAATGAATAAATTAGTTTTAAAAAATCCCTCCCAAAAATTTTGATGGCGCAACTTGCGCCATAATCCCCCCCTTGTGGGCACCCCTGGATGAATCATGTGTTTTATTGATAAAAAAAATGCTGTACAAAAAATCAGTCTTTCAGAAATAATTAAAATCGTTTAAAAGATACATCATACATACATTGTTATAAAGTCCTCATCTTCATCACTGTCAAAGTCCACATTTGAAACTCCAAAACCATCAACATCATCTGAAAATTCCCCCTGTGGAGCAGTTCTCAAGAAATTATAAAAATGTTTTAAGTCTTGTGCTGTGGTACTAGCTTCAAAATTTCTTTGAGGTCTTTGATCTTTTCTTTTGACAGTGGTTTACCCGTTAGCCATAAGGAATCCAACTGTATATCTTTAAACGACTTGTGTTGTCGACTTTTCTTCTTTTTTTCTATATCTATTATCTGCACGTTTTCTTCTGTTGTGTTAGTTTTCATGTAGCGCTTGAAGGGCTCACTTTTCAAAATTTTGATCTCATGGGTCTTCAGCCAACTCACTTTATCTTTGTTTGAATCGATTTTTCTGTTTGTAGTATTTTCCAATAATTTGTGAATTGAAACCATTTCTTGTCTTTCTATTTTGTTAACAACAAATTTATTTTTCCTCCTACACTTAATTTTTTTCTCAAGATTTTAAATTATTACCTTATAAATTATAAATAACAAACGTTCAATGTTTTCAGTAAATCGTTCAAGAATGAAAGAATCGATACAATGAATTCATTTTGAGGAGTGAATCGGAACTGAATCGTTCACTTAAACGAATCGTTTTGCCCAGCCCTAGTGGGTATGTGGGTTGATACTGTTGGATGAGTGTTTTGCAGCTTCACTCAGTGGTTGAATGTTTTTTACTTAATGGTATATTGAAGATTGAAGGATTGTGGGTTAAAATGTTATCTGTATTAGTCCTTGAAACGCTGATAGGGCCAAAATCATTTTTGCTTTATGTAGAAAGCAACATATTTTACCATCAGAGTTGGATAACTCATATTTTTATGTTTTGTGGGTTAACTCCTTTTTGCATAATACCATCCAATTGGGACTAGAAAATAATGGTTGGGAGGCAGGCCTTTGTATACCAGTTGTTTTCTTGTAAGCCATATGAATTTTAGAAACTGCTGTAGGAGTATCAAGAAAGCTGATGGCTGTGAGAGAACATTTGAGGATCTGATTGGCTATGGAAGTAAACCCTGGGGAGTAAGTGTCTACATTAGACTTGATAGTCTTGCAATAGTTAAGGCATATTTGGATTAGCTCTCCTGAATTGGATCAACTTTTATTAAAAAAAAAAAAAAAAAAAAAAAACTTTATCGATTGACTGCATAGTTGAAATCTGTGAGCAATTCAAAACATGGATTTCAATTAATCAATATTACTTTTTTGTGGAATAGTTTTAATTCATAACCAGGTGTACTTTGAGCTACCATGTAGTGGCAAATTTTCCATGTTGTGGATGTAGCAAATTCGAAGGGCCCCGCAGGGGATATAAAAATGCTTTGATAAATCTTTTACTTAATCCTGTGATAGACGAAGGAGCCTCAAAAAATGTATTGTAACAGCTCCCAAGCATGTAAACCACTGCTAGCACGAGAAGAAAAATTATAATGTTTGCTGAGAAAACTTGTTGGCAAACTTTATATAAAATTACACTAAAAAACAACTGCTTATATTCTTGTCAGTGGCGGCACTAGCTATGGGGCAATGGGGGGAATTGTCCCCCCCCCCCCCATCGGGAAAATTTCTTGCTTCGTCGGGAAAAATTTCCGACGATCAAATTTTCCGACAGAAATCTGAGCGCGGAAAATATTAAATAAATTTTTGAATTATACCTGTGCCCCCCTGTCGGGCAAGCTTGCCCCACCTGTCTGACATTTCCTAGCGCCACCTCTGATTCTAGTACAGTTTCTATTGTGCTTTATTTTTAAATTGGTTTATTTTATATCATTCTCCTTAGAGGCAAGAGAATTTGAAAAGTCAGTTCCTATCTAACATGTTTCTTTCTTTTTCAGATTTCATGATAAGAAATATGAAATCTTTTTGAAGCTGCTAAAGTGTCAAATAGAATTGAAGAATATTATGAACACATAAATATTATCAAACTTGTAAAATGTTTTCATAAAAATATAAAAGAATGGAAATTCTTTGAGGTGTAAAAGTTTTCAGAATTTATTTTGAATAAACTCTAATGTGTACAAAATTATATTTACTTGCCTTATTTGTTCAAGTAATGTTTAAACAAATTTTTAATGCAAAAGCTTATTTATTCATAACTTGGTTAACTTATATCACTTGATAGGTTGAGGTGAAAGTGGACACTATGGATAATTTAAAATATGCAGTTTAAATTCAGTTTTCTAAAATAAACAAGTTCGAAATTGAATTTTTTTCCCCTAACCAATAAAATTCACCGATTGTGTTACTTCAATTTTTAACTTGCCTTCTCAGCAGTAGGACCACGCCTGCTGAATGCTAGATATTAGTGGACTACTTTAAACTAAAATATTTAACTTTCATGGAATTTTTTACAAATTGAGTAGTTGCAGCAATGTCCAACATTCAGTGGTGAAAGTTACAAAAATTATCTGGAGGGATGTGTTTCCAATCAAATGCGATTTTTCCAACTTCAATTTCTAAATGAGGCATAATTCACAAATAAAGTTGTGCTTAGAGGAGAGTTTGAGAAGTTAATGTAAAGTTTAACATTTTAAAAGTTACTGTATATTTGAAGGGTTAGTCACCAACAGTACATCCAATAAAGCTTATCATTAGGTAATTTGTTTGGGTTTGAACTGGGAGGATTGCCATACTACTCCCCTTTTGGTATCGGATTTCATTAATGTCAACAGATTTGTTGATCCGGTTTGACTCTGTCGATCCAGTTAGGAGATTAGAAACAACAACAACATTAGGTAACTTGTTTTTTGATCGTTTTGTTAATATTCATAGGCGTAGCGTGACCAAAAGTTTTGGGGGGGGCACAGGTCTCGAATTTTTGGAGTGTAGGCGGAGCCTTTGCTCCCGCCCCTTAGATTTTTCGTTGGAGGAAAATTCGTTCTTACTTTTCCAATGAATTGCACACACCATTAATCCAACTTTTTTCCCCCTCAGTAACCAGTTACTACCAGGGCGGATTTAGATTCAACGGGGCCCGTAGCCCCGTTACGACCCCCCCCATCAAGCCCCTTTTGTTTTTAGGAAAATTGGGGTAGCAAAACCGACCATTTGTTTACTTTGTGTGTCTTTTTCGCTGAACCCCCCCCCCCCATATGCCTTTTCTCTCTTTTTGATGCCCTTGCTGTCTTTTCTTTTCTTTTTTGAATTGACCTAGTAGCGGGATGGGTATCAGAAGAATGATGCAATTACCCTTTTTTTAAGTGGAGTGTAGAGTAGAATATTCCCAATATCACGGGGGTCCGGGGGATTCTCCCCCGGGAGAAATTTTGAAAAATAGATACAAAATTCAGCATTTTGAGGCCTTATATGAAGTAATTGAGATGGCAAAAATATGAGAAAAAAGAGGCAAACAAACACCCTTTAATAGTTAACCATTCGATCTAAATAAGATCGGTTTGCGTTTTGACAAATCGTTGACGATAATCGATTAGTAATCGAAACATGAGAGAGGAGGGAGAGGAGAGAAAAATACTATACATGAAAAATTTCTGAAATGAGGCATTTCATAAATTTATTTTAAGAGTAAAACTACCAACCCCATGTGATCTAGCGGTTAGGAACACTGCCTTTGTCCCTAGTGACCAAGTTCGATATCCAACATGGGAAGAAATGAAGAAATAAATCACTTACTCCAAAAAAATAGAGAGAGACCGAGGAAAAAAATAGTCATGCGAAACGCACTCATTAAAATTATAAAAACACAATTAAAGCAAAATAATAGTAAACAATTATATAAATTTAAATTGTTGCTTTTAAAAAAATAATGCAGCAATATATTAGTTAATAAATATTTGCAAATTATCAGCCAAGAAAATTGTCATATTGCAATGACACAATTTGAAAAGATTCAAAAATGAGTTTTGAAAAAAGAAAAAAACAATCTGTACCGAAAACGATTATAAATATAAGCATAAATATTCTTACTTGCCATAGCATTTAAGTAAGAAGTTTATAAATCAATTTGAGACAAGACTTATGCATTCAGATTATCTACTTCTACACAAATTACGTAATGCAAAGTAGTTTTTAGACAAGAATAAATGATGTATTTTGTTGCATTATGCACTGTAAGACTTTTGTTGTTACTTGCATGCATTTAGCACTTAATTTCTTTCTGATATGATTATGAATGACAAATGCTTGAAAGGAACATTTAAAAAATTTAAATTTTTGATTTGTGAAGAAAGAGAATTAAATTCTATACAGAAATCCCATAGTTGAATAAATAATTTATTTTTTTTTCATTGCATTACATGGCAGTGAGATAAAAGAAAGGGGTCATATATCTTTTTTTCATCTCTCTCTCTCTTCTTCTTTCCCTCTCCCTCTTTCAATCAGCCAGATTTCGTGAAAATAATATTTTCAAATTAAAATTATTTTTAGCGTAGTTAGTACGCTAAAAATCGAACTAAAAAAAATATGCCTTTTAAAGAAGTAAACAAAATAGTATAATTTTATGCTTTTATAATTCTCTAAATTATTATTTTAGTAATGCCGCACACTTGGAGAAGGTCACAATAAAATGTGACCCCCAGAAATTGGACGGGGGAGGGGGGGGGGAAACATCCCAAGAAGCCTTGCATTAAACAATACTAGCAATCCTAAGGACTGTTTTAGGCAAAAAAAAAAAAATCTTTCAGACAATAATTTTGGCTCATAAAAGGAAATAATCTTTCTGATGATTTTCGTCCCCCAATTTCGGGAAAAATTTGGTGCCAAACTCTGAAAATTTCGACGGAGAGCCGGAATTCCTCCGTACCCCCCCCCCTCACCCACATACATGTGGGTAATTATTCAAAGATAAATTAATGGCAAATAACTGCAAATGATATTCTGACGATTAATTTCCTTCTGATTTCATAAAATTTCAGGTTCCAAAGAAAAAGTGTCCAACAAGAGTTGGGGGGGCGCGTGCCCCCCCCCGACGCTACGCTTCTGTTAATATTGAACACATTTTATGGATGTGCATTGGCGTATCACTGCTGTTAGAAATAAACAATTTTATTGCATCTACATTTCATATTTCCTTAATTATTAGGGAACATTTTCTAAGGTCTTCACATGGCTTTAATATATTTTTTGTCTAAAGAAATGAGAAGACAAGTGGCAAGAGAGGAACAATTGTATTTAACACTTTTGTACACACATATACAATGCAAGAAAACAATTTAGATCCATACAGTTGAACAGTGAAAATATTTTAAATATAGTGCTTTTGTTCTGAAGAGAAGATTTAGCTTCAAAAATGTTAAATTTGTAAATTCCTAAGCATTTGACCACTTTGTTACACTCACTACAATAAATGTAGTTAATATATATCAATATATTGAAACTTTAGGAATGGACTTACTTTCATAAAATATAAAAAATGCTCAAATATTAACAAAATCATTGATTTGTTTAAACTTAAATGTGTATTAGTAAAATAAATTAGTGCCTATGTGTTTGACCATTTGATAAACATATTATATCTTAATTAATTTGCTTGCTGTAATATCATCCAAACTTGATTCATCAATAACAATCATATAAGTTTCTTCCTTTTTGGCATCCATATTTTCTACACCAGATTCTGTTTTAATAAAAATTTGGTCGCCATTTACAAGCCAAGCATTATCTATATTAGAAACCAATTCAATGCTTTCACTTGTGGATACATCCTCATCAGTAGTGGTTGGCAAAAATTCATTGAAACTATCAGTGACAGCATTTGAATGTCTAAGAGCATGTCTTTTATAACTACCCAGTTGTAAGAATTGTTTACCACAAATATCACAGTTATATGGAAGACATCCTGAATGTGTCTGCACATGTTTTTCTAAATTTCCAAGTCGCTTGAAGCTTTTACCGCAAAAGTTACAAGAATGTGGTTCCTCACCATTGTGTATGAGAAGATGCTGATTGAGTCCAGTTTCATGCGTGAAGGACTTGCCACACACTTCACAAGAGAATGGTTTATCACTAGAATGGCACAACATATGCTTTTTCAGGTAACCTATTTTTGAAAAGGTTTTCCCGCACACTTTGCACGTAAGGGAGAGCTCTGCTTCCTCTTCATGCTTCTGGATATGTCGCCTCATGCCACCAATCTGTATGAAGCCTTTTCCACAAATATGACAAGAATGTGGTCTTTCACCTGTATGGATCATCTGATGCTTCTTTAGATCACTCAATTGGTTGCATGTGCGTCCACAAATGTTGCAGACATGTGGACTTTGGCCTAAGTGAACCATAAGATGAAGTTTCAAATGATGCAATCTATTGAATTTCCTAGCACATACATAACAGCTAAAAGGGCGTTGTTCCTCGGGCATATGAATGATTAAATGTTGCTTCAACTGGTTCATTTGGTGGAAACTTTTTCCACATTCATCGCAAGGATATAATCTTTCACGCTGCATTGTACTAATCTGAGGGTAACACTTTTTGACAGACTACATAAAACTGGGATAAAGCATCTCTTGATAAAGCTTAGGATTCTGTAGTATTCTTTTTCTATCTGAAAAAAAAAAATTATTTTTAAATACATGAACATTTGTATGCTTCAAATTTCAAAAAGTTAAGGTTAACACAGTGTACAACAATGAAATATAATTTTGCTATTCCCTTTACATTGAAAAAATAAAAATATTTAAAACATTAGTTGATAGCGAATTGAATAGCCTTAAAATTACACTGCTATTTGTTTTTTGCTTTTATTTATTCATTATTATGTTATTTTCATACTTCAATTCAAACAAAACTATTAAAATTAAAATAAAACTGGAAAAATTAAATTTCAGTACAAACAGACATTTTCCAATAAAGTATTGGGTCCATCGAAATAAAAAAAATAGAATCTCAATGTTTCAATATGTTAGATCCTTCCCATCTTTTTGGATGAATGGAGACATGAATTTAGTTGTCTGTACTATTGTTTTCCTTTTTTACAATGGCAATGTTAAAAATTTTCTTATAGATTAATGGGACTGCCATTGATGGAATACAAATGTTTTTCTCTCCCACTGTTGATGAGAAATATTATTTCATTTTTACATAAATAAGTGTTCTTAATTTATTTTTGATTTATTAAAAAGTTTTCTCAGCTAAAATATTTGACAGCTGATCAATATTATTCGATTATCCGGGGAAATTATTCCATTAAGCGGGTGTCTAAGGGGTCTTGAACATTGTGTCCATGGGGAAATATTTGGTTGCGGAAGATTTTATTCGTACAAGCAGGAAGGTCATATTCATTATTAAAGGTTTTGAGTAACCTTCCACATGACAGGTAATGCTTGTTGCGTTTGGTTATTGTGTGCATTTGTACACCTGTTGCAGAGGCTTTACAAAACAATTTTTTTTAAGTCATCTTCAAACAATGAATTGTTTGGAAATAAGTGAATAAATTGTGGAAACTCTGTTTATTCTCCCAAAACTAATGGATCAAACTTTTTTTTAATCTCTTCCAGAAATTACTTCTGGACTGGAGTAGGAATTGTGAGATTCCAGAAATACCAAAATTTAGAACTTTTATGCAAATTAGTCTATAAATATAGGATTGTAGAAAATTGTTCCATAAAGTGATATAGTGCTAGCTGGACCAAGAAAAAAAGGTTTACACACACAATAAATTTATTACAAGACTTGAAAGTTCAAAGGTTATTTAAAAGCCCAAATTACCACAACAGACCCTATTGAAGCAATTTGATTTTTAGTTTTTAAAATTGTCAATATTGGGATTTCCATATGTGTGAATCTCTTACCTTGTGACCAGCTTATGTGTTATTCAAAAGCTCAAGTTTGTAACACTTAAAAACGATCTGTAGTCACGTTTTTAAAACTTATTAATTGAAAGAACTGTCATTTTAAAAGTAATAAAAAACATGGGAGTAAAGTAAAATGAAAAAATTTACATGAAGAGATAATACACACTAGATCTTAAGGAAGAAAATATAGTAATGTGCCAAAGGCTGAAAAATATGTTATTGGTTTTTTTAAACTAGTTCTTACCTATCAATTTTCCTCATTGCTAATATGGATTTATGAAAGGCTGAAGCATAGTAGTTGAAGTTCTCACAAAAAGCGATTTCAAAAATTATTTTATTTTATCCACTTTTACACCCCTCTTTTCCATCGCTGTCATATGTATTTATCGTGCAGAATTTTATTACTTGCAGAAAAAAAAAAAAATCATTGTAAAATAAAATAAAATAAAACCGTCCGAACCTTTTTTGCAACAGATACTCTGACGTCATCTGGCCAAAGAGAAGGATTCAATTGAAAAAGAGACAAGGCTATTAAATTCTGCTGTTAGTGATTCAAAAAACTATAAATCATGCATCTTTTAATTTTTGTTGAATAAATTAAAATATTTTTTAGACAGCTCAATTTTACTTAACTTAAAAAAGGAAAAATAAAAGAATGATATGCCATATTAACCAGCATGTCGGAAGATATGCTGGATAATTCAAAGTTCATTTCGCAACAAATCAAAAGTAGATCCGCCCTCCCCTAAATTTCAACAGCAAAACAAACTACTGCAAGAAAAAATTATAATAAAATTCCAAGGTAACCTTTTTCTTCAAAAACAAGTCATTAAATTTCTGGTCTCTGAGACGAAACAAAATCGTGGTGTTTTAATGGTGTGTTATCTTGCTATACTTTACTAATATTTTAACAAAATTAAACCATTTATTAATACTAATAAAATGATCTATACTGCCAAGCTAAGCACAAAAGAGGGTGCTTGCAGCTGAGCTCAAAATGCGAAATGACTTTTTCAAAAATTTTATTTTTAATAATTTCCATTTAAAAATGACCACAAAACAATATTTAGATAAGATATCTTACAAAAAATTGAACCGCTTGGAGGATGAAGGGGCTATGTTACATTTAAAAAAATAAACACTCTGGACAATGGTAAGCAATGTCTACTACAAGTATGCAAATAAAACTTGGAACATCCAGTAGTAGATGTCATTGGACCAATTTCATACGCAAACTAACAACAAAACCAGAAAACAAAAAAAAGCTTAATAACTGTGACAATAAAACTTTGAACTTTAATTACTCGCAATTTCTGTTTTGTCACATAACCCCTTCATCTCCCAAGCCCTTCAATTACCTGTTGACAATAATTCAATTTTGATAAAAAGTGCACAGAAGACTTCTAAGCCTAGCACTATAGTAAAACAGAATTTATATTATTTTTTAAGGTGAATTCATATTTGTTTTAGATTTAAGTTTTTTTTAAACTTCGGTTTTTCCGACATGCCAAAGGAAAGGACCAGGCAAGGGTTATAGAAAATCAGGCCTGTCATTTAGGGGGGCAGCGAAGGGTCAATTGCCCCCCTGACTTTGAGAAATCAATGCATTTCCATAAGTGGACGTGGTTTTTGTTATTTTTTGGTGAAATTGCATGTTGTTTTTGTTTTTAACCCTTTGCCCCCCCCCCCCTGGAAAAACTTGAAATGACGTCCCTGTAGAAAATGTAATGACCCTTGAATTTTGCGGGATGTGAGGTAATACGGTAGCATTTTCATGAAATGGAAATAATTTTTAAAAATGCTTCAATGGCTTGCATTATGATCCACTTCACAAAAAAATTTGAAGTAATTGACATCACAATAATTTCCGACTTCTGTCCACAGTACAATAATTGCCGTGTTCTGGCAATTTTGAGACTTAACAGTAATCTATGCAGGATTTGTTCATATGCTCAATTGATACTTTTATATTGAATTATGAAAATTAAATTATATAAAATTAAACAGCTTTTGTATTGAATATAATAATTTATTAATCAAATTTGTCATTTTTTTCACTAGAGTAAGTTTAACAAAATTAGAAACATCTAGCTGAGGAACACATTTGGACACTGTTTTAGGGCATATATAGATACTAATGTCTTTTTTCTCGAAACCATCACAAAAAAGGAAGAAATTTTATGCTTAAAATAATTTATGAACTAACAAATACTCACTTCCAATATTTGTTTACTGTGTATAAGCCATGCAATTTGTGTTTGGATTGAAGTATGGCAGTCAATATATCTTTAGAAGTAAAGTAGAAAAAAATTAAATTTGCGTAACTTATAAAATCATTTCAAACAAATACAATGATGACCTGTCCCATATTCAACTAGAATGCTAGCATTTACCTTTGCAAAAGCTTTCCATTAAAAGTTTCGTAAGGCATGGAGAAATAATAAAATACCTCGTATCAAAAGAAAGAAAACAAAGAGCTCTTTGAGGCATGTCTAACCCTTTTTTTTTCAAGATCAAGAGTAAGTTTAGTCAGGGCCTTTAGTGTAGAAAATATTTGCGCATTTTTAAAAAAAAATTTTATTACGGCATGATTAAAGTTCATTCCAAGCTGACTTTAAAAGTTCGATGAGTCTGTAATCTCAACATTCGTACCCAGTCTAAAAGTACTTTTTGTAAGCGGCAAAACTGAATTTAGCCATCCGGTTTTAAAACATGATGATGAATGGAGAGTTTCCAATTTATAAGAATTCAAGCTATGTTGTAAATTATTCGCATTGTTTATTAAAGGTATCCAAAGCTGTCCTAAGCATGTCCATAGGCGGACTTACGGGGGTGCCAGGGGGTGCGCCGCACCCCCAACATTTTGGCCAGACTTTACGAAAAAAATTAATTAAAAATTTTTCATCAAACAGCTAGTTTGAAATTTTTTCCCTTACTGAAATAAAAAAAATAAAAATGCGTAACTGGCTATAAAATTCTTGCTGAACGATTATTTCAAAAAATAATACAATTTCAAATGTGTATGTAAGGGAGGGACTCACAGGGTCTTTCCTTCCTATACCCCCCAGAAAAAAAAATTCAATTTTTTTTTTAAATAAAGGTAGTTATTATTATTCGGTTTAAGTTTACTATTAATTTTTTTCCTTCTTTTAGCTTGAAATACATAATAAATAAATAATTATTGCTAATAATAATTCGTTAGATAGCACGAGGCAGTGGTGCAACCCAAGAGGGTCAGGGAGCTCTTGCACTTTACTCAAGGAAAATGAAGATATTTCAATTAGAAACAGAAAAAATCCTAATCATTTTGAATAGAAATCTTTAAATGAAAAATATTCAACACATGTAGATTATTAGTCAGCAAATTAAGTTTCTCTCTTTCTTCTCATTCCCCCTTTTTTTTCTACTGTCAGTCAGGAAAAAAGAGTCTTTAAAATAATGCTACACTCAATAAATTTAAAATAAAGTGTAATCATTCCTCCCAGCAAAATTTAAAATAAAGTGTAATCATTCCTCCCAGCAAGAAATTTAAAATAAAGTGCAATCATTTTCGGTTTTAGTTTTTTCACAAATAATTTCCAAGCTTTCAGCTGAACAAAAGAAAAAAAAAATCGAAAAGAGGTAGAAGTCCAAGCCGGCCGAGCTAGAAGGGGCACGTAATTTTCAATCTCTTTACCAGTGGTGAAATTAAAGAATAGAATGCCTTCTCATGGGCGGGTTTAGGGTAGGAAGTCGCGGCCCGTATATCCGCCAAGCATGAATTCAAAGAAGGCTCATGACCCCCCTTAAAGAGTCCAAAGAGATCTTAAAATTTCGCTTTTACAACGTGTAATTTAATTTCAGTTTCAAGACTTGAATATCTAAAAATTTTCGGAAGAGAGTCCTTTTCCCGCTTCTTCTTCAATACCTTGGTCAAACATTGCCACAAATGGCATTTTAGAGATTTAAAATTCAAACAGTTAACGGTAGTTGATATTCCCCTTACTTTTCTATAGTCTTTAGCTCTAAAATGTGTTTTTAGAAAAGAGAGAGCTTCCGAATTACAGTCTCTATACCCAAAAATTTCTGGAAGAGTCCCTAAATCCTTTTATTATCCTAAATGTTGTCAGACAAAGCCTAAAAGCAGTTGTTCCTATCAAGAATCATGGCGTAAGCGGCGCTATAGAATTATTTTTAAGGGGCGTTTTTAAAAGTTTTTGTTTTCTTCTTCTTTCACGTGTGGCTCTCGTTTTTAGAGGGATCTTCGTGGAATTCTTGGATGATAAGTTTTTGCTCTTGGGGGTAATGGGCACCTCTGCTAAAAGTAAAATTTTGAACCTTCAGTTTCAAAAAATAGAGCTTAAAATTGCATTCTTGAAGCTTCAATGCCGCAAAATTTCGGGGCACAGCACCCGAATCCTGCCTTTTCTCTTGACGGTATTAAAAATAACATAAATAAAAATGTTTTTAAAACATATTAATTTCGAAACATTTCGGGAGACAGTCCTTGCTAATGTTACTACCAAAGATGGTCTAAAGTAAAGATGGCTTAAGGTTTCGATTTTGAAAAATTTCGGAGGGAGATCCCTAACCACTTTTTGTGTCTTAACGTCTCCAAAGAGAACTCGAAATTGCGCATCTATTTTTCGAAAATCTTTCAAGGGAGGGTCTTTGAACTTTTACTTCCCAAAGATAACTTAAATGAGACTTGACTTCAGTTCAAAAAAAAAAAAAAAAACTCATCTTCTTTTCTTTTACTCTATCATAAAGAAATATATCCTGAGTTGTGTTTCAGTGTCAAAATATTTCAGGCGAGATGCCCCGAGTCTTCTTAATTCCTTTAACGTCACTAAAAATAGCCTGAAATTGCGTGTTTGGAATTTAAGTTTCAGTAAGTTTCCCAGAGAAGTCTTGATCCTCCAACGTCATCAAAGGTAGCATAAATAATTTCAATTTTGAAAAAAGTTTTGGAGTACACGTATCATAAAAAAATTTCCAGCTTTCCACCAATTACTTCCGGATTCGATGAAAGTGAGTCTCAGCTTGTTACTATCACTATTGAACTACTTTTGAAGTTCTTTAAAGTTATTTTTGATGTATTTATTTTTATTGCAATAACTTCACTCTATTATTTTACTAGTATTGTTTAAAGAATTATATTTGTATTTTGAGCTTTGTAATAGTTTATATTCCTTAAATTCATTTTAGACAAGAGTCATGTTAATAAATTCCTATTTTCGTACCTTTTTTCGAGCAAATGTTGCTACAATAATATCAACATCATACACTGCGATTCAAAAGTTTAGACAAAATGCGAATATGTGAATAAAAAGAAAACTATTCAACGAAATGCTTTCAAATTTCTACTGCAGGTACACAATATGGTCCCAAATACGTGTCTGGAGTTCTTATAACTAAAACTGGAATCAAATTTTGGATATTACAGAAGATAGTTTTTTACATTGTTGCAAAAGTTTAGACAATAGTCAGATTTTATGCAAATATCCCTTGAAATGTGATTGGTGGAGGAAATGCGGGACTGTATTATTCATTTATAAAGTGCAGAGATTGCTGAACAAATAATCAAAATCTCAAAAGCTCTTTAGTTCTCGTGTAAAGAAGATGAGAAAGTTAAGAAGGCGAAATTTGAAAATGAACCTACTTTATTAAGTTTTTGTCTTTCAAATTGGCTCTAGTATGGTAGTACATTGTTTTTTACTTTGTGGAGAGCAAATTCAGACATGCGTATCGATCAAAAAGTCCAAGAAAAATGATATTTCTTAAGGATGAAGGAATTGAAAAAACGGCTCAGACTGACGATTCGCCCCTTAATCCTACAAAACTTCAACTTGGGTCAAAAACAGCACGTGACAGCATAAGTAGATGAACATCTGAATCAGAATGCATAAAAAAAACAAAGAATTGTGCCTGAGCCTTTTAGGACAGAGTGTCCCAAATAAGCCAGATTTTATTGGTAAAAGCAGCACAGCATATGATCATTGGATATTTCTCAAGTCCCGCGAAAAGAATTATAATCCATCTAGGCCATCCCAATTTTAATAATTTTTATCAAAGAAAGTACCATTCATTTTTTAGTCACGATGATACATATGCTGCTTTTCACATTAAAATCTGGCTTATTTGGGACACTCTGTCCTAAAAGGCTCAGGCACAATTCTTTGTTTTTTTTTATGCATTCCGATTCAGATGTTCATCTACTTATGCTGTCACGTGCTGTTTTTGACCCAAGTTGAAGTTTTGTAGGATTAAGGGGCGAATCGTCAGTCTGAGCCGTTTTTTCAATTCCTTCATCCTTAAGAAATATCATTTTTCTTGGACTTTTTGATCGATACGCATGTCTGAATTTGCTCTCCACAAAGTAAAAAACAATGTACTACCATACTAGAGCCAATTTAAAAGACAAAAAATTAATAAAGTAGGTTCATTTTCAAATTTCGGCTTCTTAACTTTCTCATCTTCTTTACACGAGAACTAAAGAGCTTTTGAGATTTTGATTATTTGTTCAGCAATCTCTGCACTTTATAAATGAATAATACAGTCCCGCATTTCCTCCACCAATCACATTTCAAGGGATATTTGCATAAAATCTGACTATTGTCTAAACTTTTGCAACAATGTAAAAAACTATCTTCTGTAATATCCAAAATTTGATTTCAGTTATAGTTATAAGAACTCCAGACACGTATTTGGGACCATATTGTGTACCTGCAGTAGAAATTTGAAAGCATTTCGTTGAATAGTTTTCTTTTTATTCACATATTCGCATTTTGTCTAAACTTTTGAATCGCAGTGTATTAAAAATAACAGTATTTATCCATTTAAAAAAAAGGAAATAATAATAGCAAATAAATAATTTTATAAATCAAATAATTATATATTATTCAGTGGGGGGGGGGGGGGGGGGGGGAGGGCGTATTATAGAAAAATCGTATTCACTGCAGTTGGGTATTCATTGGTACATTGTTAGTTTCTTTTACTTCGAAACAACCATAATGATGATTAAACTCAAAAAATAAATAAATAAATAAATAAATAAATAAATTAAATATTTTCTGAAAGAATACCCCGGAACCTTGTTTGACCTGTGGAATACCCCCTCCCCTCCGCAGGTCAAACCTCCAGGCTCTGGCCAGTTCTCCCCCCCCCACGCCCCGGTATTCTGCACCCCCAGAATGAACAGCCTAAGTCCGCCTATGAGCATGTCAATATGTAACCCATTTTGGGGCACATGTGGACAATTTTTGTTAATTAAAAAAATTATCAGTGAAATGTTGTTAAATTGATCCAAAAGTTTGAGCATGCATATTTGAAGGGATTAGGCCTAAGGTTACGGTTTGTTAAATAAATGAGAAAAAATGAAAAACTGTTAGTTTTTTTTATTTTTATTTTTTAAGTCCATATGTGCCTACTCTGCTCTATATGGGCGATTCTCTGTAAACTGGTAATTGGCTGTCCGGACCAAGTATTTTAAAAATAATAAAGTGTAATTAAGTAATTATCGCTCTTAATACAAGAAAAGCATTAATACTTTGTGGGCCAATTGTATTTGGAGCGATAACAATTTAATTTTTTTTTCTAGAAATTATCTAAGCACCAAAAACACAGTCCCCTGGCTGTCCGAATCCCATAGTTTAACTGTTAAAGATAGTATTTCAAAAAACCTATTAACACTACATAAATTTGGCAATTAATATCTAAAAATAGAATAATGAAGCTATATTTTTCTTATGAAATAAAGTATAATTACGTATTTCTAAAACTTAAAATTGTCATGTAAATTCTGTCCAGAGTTTTTTCGAACAGTCCCCTGCAACAAATTCAAAGCTGTAATACGAAAAATCTATAACTTTTGCAAATTCTTTTTGGCATGAAGTTTAAAGTAATCAGTGTGAATTTGACGAAATCGCCGTGAACGGTGTTGAAACGCCACTTTGTTTAGTTCGAGAGCCACATTTGTGCTGAAAGTATGCATCGTGATCGTTGCGAAAACAGTCCTCTGGGAAGTGATTTTATTAATGGCAATTAGTTTAAATATGAAACATATTAGTTATTATGTCCACGATTTCTGCCTAAATTTATAGGTAGTCTTGAAACTAATTATGTTCCAATAGTTTTGCAGATATTACGCTACAAAGGGCAAAAATACAGCTACCTAGCACAGTCCCCTGCCTAGTTATACTAGGCAGGGGAGTAACCCCCTATCATGATTTATCAGAAAAACATAAACTTCAATTGGCCCTCTTTCAAACCAAAGTAATAGATTCATTTTCTGAGCAATAGTATTATAATTATACGAACATTTCAAAAAACCATGAGAACCATGATTTCGAGTGAAGAATGACGAGTTTACAGAGAATCGCCCATATGCAATGATTTGAAATGTTTAAATGCTTTATTAAATTTGTTTTTATTAAATTAGATTTCTGATACTAAATTGAACCATAGGCGGACTTAGGCTGTGAATTCTGGGCCTGCAACAAACCGAGATTTCTGTCCCGCCGCCCCCCCCCCCCCCGGAATTCCCGGGCAATCGAAACAAAAATTTTAGCTTTCCAATTGAGCTTTTTTTTGGCGTACAGAGCATAAAGTTAGTAGTTTTCAGGAGGGGGTCCGTGGAAGTCCGGACTTTGAGAACCTCTGAAGCGAGGGCGTATTTTTTTTTGGGGGGGAACTCCCCAACCAACTCCCCAACTGGATTTCTCTTATTTCAGTTCTCATCACTTACCTCAAAAAACCACAACCAAGACAGAACGTGCTTTTTTCCTTTAAGTATTCCCATTAATTGAAAAGTTTTTAACTTCCAAGTCAATTCAGAATTTGAGAACCTCGAAATGTAATTCTGCAAATTGTCTGCAGTATTTTCAAATTAATGAAGAAATTTCATAGAAATCTGCAAAATTTCAGCAAATTTCATGCAGAAATTTGTTAAATAATCAAATTTTCCTGCGAAAATGCCGAGTTTGAGTCAAATCAGAGTCATTTGCGGGAAAATTAGATCTACTTCTAAATAAAACCTGTGCAGAAAATTTACAGATTTTTTAACAAAATTTGACGATTTTATATTACTAAAAAACCATGTACGCAGATTGTATCTATTTATGTATGTATGTCAATATAACTACTCCCGAACACCAGTGAAATGATCATCGAACGAGATATCGATAAATTCGTAATTTTTCAGGCCTTGTGTTTGACTAATTTACATAATTTTACGATTTTAATTAGTGGACACAATCAATTATATCTATATCTACTAAAATTAAAAACTGAATAGCTTTCTATCTTTCTTTCCTTCTTTATTTCTATCAATGTCATGCTTCTTTCTCCTAAACGCCAATGAACTGAAAGTCGAACCAGGTACCGATAGACTGGTAATTTTTCAAGCTTCATTAGTTTTAATTAAAATAATTATACGATTTTAATTCACGAAGATATCAATTAATAAGTTGTCAAATTTAAAGCAATTTATCCTAAATGATTAAAATGAAATCCATTGTTACAAAACGTGGTTGTTGCAAAACTAATAATAATGATAATGAGAATTTTGAATGAAGGCTTAACTAAATCAACATGAAACTAATTTGCAGGCCACGTACGTAGTACTTTTATCGCTAGCTACTTGTAATTTTTTGAAACATAAATTAGCTGAAAAGCCATCTACTTATATTAAAAACTGAGTATCTATCTGTGTCTGCTTCTTTCCCTTGGGCGAGCTGAACTTGCTGAAATTTTTCTCACCATTTTGAATGCGCGGAGAGCATCTCAATAATTGAAATGATTTTTTGATACAGGAAGATGTTTTGGCGTGAAGCGCCTTTTGAGGAGCCGCCTTGGCGGCGAGTAGTTTACTGAAACTTTCTTTATTACTTTAAAGACGTGAAGCGCCCGTGCAACGCCAGGCCACGCACTGCTGTGGGGGGGGGGGGGGGGAGCATTCGCTGTTTGGGACATTCGCGGGCCACGTGCATAGTATGTCTTGCAATCTAATGAACATTAAATTGCATCAAATAGTATGAATAATCAGAATGGGGCAAACGTTGGGGGGGGGGTGACATTGTGTATCAACATGCCGCAGGAAGCTAATCTAGCTGCCGTGGCAGCTAGTATTATTTTTAAGCCGTCTTTTTTCTCCCACCGTTTTTTTCGAAATTTCGGACTCTGCTTCGCAAGTGGTCAATAATTTCTCTAATTAAACTGTGTTTGTTTAAGCTTTTGAATGAAAAAAACTAGAAAATTGGTAAGTTTGGAAATTCTATTTCGTATTGTCAAATGAATTTTATAAACTTAAATAAGGAAAATTCAATGTTTGAAAATAAAACCTTGCAAATATTACGGTCCAGAGCATAGTTGAATTTTGTATGAAGTCTTTGTTCAAATCGAACAAGGGTTTAGAATTAAATTATAATACAATTCATACAGCTAAGCATTTGATTGTGATTCAGTTAGTTGGGGGGGGGGGGGGGGGCAATAAAATGAACATAAATATATACATTTTTTTTTGAAATATATTACAAAGTTTAATATTTTATTGAAGTATTATCAACATTTTTCCTAATAATTCCAAGAAAAGTATTTGTCTTCTGATTTTCTTTTATTGTGAAATTTTTCTTCGAAGGAATTATATATAACACTTTTTTTCGAAGCATGAACATAAATGTTTCAGCGAATGAAATGAGATGTGCTGATTTCTTTTTCTTCACATTTAGAATTTTTGCATGGATGACTATTATAAATTGCCAAAAATTAATTTTCCTTCAGCAATTTTTTGAAATTAATTATACTTAATTTCGTTATCAATTTGAATTAATTAATCACATTTTAAGTTAAACATTACATATAATAATTTTTCCAGTTTTAATTGAATTAGTGTTAATGTAACTAACAATTAATACTTCTGATTTATCTTTCGTGACCTTTGACCCCCCCCCCCCTAAACAAAGTTCTAGATACGTGCTTGCTCTAAAGTACATAATATATTGTATTTTTGGGTTTTCTTTCTAGTGAATAAAGTTGAATTGTAGCAATGAAAAAATATAACTTATTTTCCAAACTGTTTTCAAATTAAATATGATAAGATTTTTTTTTTTTTTCAAAATTTAAGCAAAATGTTGGGGGTGCGCTGGGCACCCCCGTAAGTTCGCCCATGAATTGAACACTGTCGGATTGTCGTTAAAGTTATATTAACTGCTAAATGATACATTAAGTTCAGAAACATTGTAATTCTACAGGGATTTAGGTAAAAATAAAACCACATCACAAAACTTTCAGCGCTCTTTTTTTATGTTGCTATTTTCATACGAATGAAATCGGAACATTCTAATTTCAGGATACTTTGAAAAAAAGAAAATTCCAAATTATTCAAAGTAACGTTTGTTTAAAAAAAAAAAAAAATGTGCTACGGTTTTTCAGCATGCGAAACCGCATCACATGTACAAAGATATATCACACAATAATTATTTGACATGGAAACTTGTCCGGCTAGATTTAAAAACTAGAAAGGGAAAAACTAAACAAGCTTTAAAGCACTGATAAATACAATAAAACGAGGTAAAATCAAATTGCATTACAATAGTTTAATGAGCATCACAGTAAACTAATTTGAATCTCACAGAATAAACATGGTTGCTGTTCATATAAACCTCGCGCAAATTGACATGCAGATAAACGGACAAAATTTAAATAAAAGGTACAGTATGAATGAGTAAAAATTGATTGCTATGCACATTAATTTAAAAAGGAATAAAACTTACATTCAAATATTTTGCTGTCTGCTACAAAACGTCAATTCTTTCCTTCCAGATTTCAAGTTGGTTAAATACAAATCTATACGAGAAGCAAACCAGGTTCAAAATCCAACAAACTTGCAAAATGGTGGCAAGATGCTGTTAATGATAGGATAAATCGCTATTTAAAAGCTATTTCAAAAAGTTCCTGCAGAAAGTATAGGAATCTCAAGATGGGAATAATATTCTGCAACGTATTTGGATTAGAAAACATTAAATTATCAGTGTTTCAAGTTTTTAATCATTAAAATATCCGTATAATTGTTGAACATTGACTTACGTTTTAAATATCAACATGCGGTAAACATGTAATTTATAGATACTTAAACAATTTTTTAATTTGCTCATCAGTCATTAAACAATATTTTAACGACATTAGGTTGGGAAAATAAGCTTGTTTTTTACATGAGCATTTTCAATAAATAAGCTTTTCATCGAATGGCAACAAAATACCAAACGGTTTGTTTGTTTGTTTTCGTGAATTAAAGAGTTTTGGTGTTATTTATTTTTTCTGATTTAAGATTTTATTGTGTTTGTCTCAATATATTGGGTGCAATGATGCCGACTTTTAGAGAAAAAGTTGGAGGTTTTCTGAGGCAACTGTCTACTGGACAAGAAAAGAAATCTGATTATAAATCACCTTGTACATCTCCAACTTCTACCGGATCTTTCATTCACAAATACTTGTTAGGGTGTGTTTACTCCCCTTTAAACTTGTGATACTTTCTTGATTCAAAAGTGTATTTTCAATGTTTTTCTACAATATCACTCTCTATTCGGAAATGGCTCTTAAATTTTAGTTCATGTTAATTTAGAAATATAATGTATTTATTTTTTAAAACACTTTTTCACCTGTCAACCGTTTGTTTCATACTCGCTGCAGTTTGGTTATCGCTTAGCTGTATTTTAGAGAGAAAAAGCATTTTTCAGAAACAGCTTTTATAAGGATCGAGATTGTACACTTAATTGTTGTTATACATTTTTTTTCGCATTTTATACAGAGATGGGAAATTGCGGTTGAAAACCTTTTCTCTTACTTTTTTCATTAAGAGGTTTATATTCGTCCAGAAAAATTGTAATTTATGAATTTTCTATTACTAAAAGCAAATTTTTTTTAATATTTGTTTTCATATAGAGCTACTGGTTAAACCGGTTACTAACTGGTCGTTGGAAACAATAAACTCTTCTGTGTTCGATGAAATTTGTTCTAATTCTCTATCTCACATAAAGCGCAAGTTATTTGTGCTTAAAGTTAATTTTTCCCAGGCTTCACTCGATTTTAGCAGTGGCGTAACTACTGGGGGTGTTTTGGGGACAACCCCCCCCCCCCCCAAAAAAAAACGTCGGTCTAAAAAATGCATAAATGAGAAGAAAAAAATTAAAAGTCCTAGAAAGAAAAAGTATGATTTTTCTGTGAATATCATAGTGTTAGACTTCATTGCCACCCATTGCAGGGCCCCTTCCTAGAACCATGAAGGATTGTCTTTTTTAGGAAATAAATGTTAAAAATATCCACTGGTGTACCCCTCCAAACCCCTCTTTATCATCGAAATTCGTCTAAATTCCGTTTTTGAAACTTAAATTTCAAAAAAATCGCTTGGAAGAATTCCTGTATCCTTTCATTTTAATTCACATTATTGAAAATGGCCTGCAATCGTATTTTACTGTCTGGGGAAGAAATCAAACATCCTCTCCTCTAACATCAACAAGATAATCTAGAATGGAGTTTTTAGAGGTACGATTTATGAAAATTTCCGGTAACGAACCCCGGACCCCCCTTCTTTTTTTCTGCAGTAATATTTCTTAAGACTACAGCACAATTCTAGTGTCAGATATTATTAGGGCCCTGCTCCAGATCAGCAGAAAACGCGACTGAAACGGAAGGCAGAAACCGGAAATCTGGGTACTTTCTATAGGAACACCATTTAATCCGTTTTACGTTTCTGCTTTACGTCAATGTGGGGCAGGGCCCTTACTCTTTACAACGCTGTCCGGTTTTTCAAAGCTCGAAAGTTCGCACTTTCTTGTTCGTACTATATATAAATAAAGTGTGAAAAAAGGGAGTTGCTCCCGCCCCCCCCTCCAGTCGTTTTGTTAACCTTGTCACGACTCTGAATATAAACCCCCTGAAACCAACGACTAGTTATGCCACTGGATTTTAGGCACTTTCCTCATCCCCCCTGATTCTTCACATCCATTTAACATTTAATTCTAGAATTCCTAAACCGTCAGAGGGTTAAAACTGTCAATTAAAATTAAACTAATTGTTCCACATTTTTTTTTCTACACCATTAGATAGAGCAATATTTTTAATGCCAGATTTATCTTGACTTTCAGTCACAGATTTTTGCTTCTATCTCAGACAAAAAAGTTACAGGCAGTTGAAGTACATTGCTCGAATTTCTCTTTTTCATTTAAGTTATTTTCACTTTATTGTGTTGCCAATACTACATCTTTTAGAACCTTTTTTCCTCTTTCTAATTTCAATTTCTTAAAAGTATTTTATTTTATATCGGTTGTTTTAAATGATTTTAAAGCATATTCAAATTAGATGACTTTTTTTTTGACTAGAAAGAGCAGAGCTTTGACAGACAGCTATTATGATCGTGTCAAGATTTTTTTTACTACTTCATTGAAGATGATTGGAGCTTAGATAAAATTCTGTGCTCACATGTTAATTATCAAACAAAAATTTTTCTTTTTAGTATTATGTTGAAGTTAAACTTACATTTGCCCAGAGATGTTTCTTTTTACTTTATAGCATGAGCACAGCCGTGCGGCTACACACAGCTTGTACCATAGCAGAATTAATGCTTAAATAGAACAACAATTTTTTTTTTTTGTTGCTAAAATATGACACTGTCTAGATTGTATAATCTACACATAAGTAGTATAGTTTGTTCCGGGAATTGGGGTACGTTGATTTCCTTCTCAACTTTTCTGATCTCATAAAAAAGTTAAATGAGCATTGAGTATTTTGTTTTTTGCACTATAAGCTTGGTTAGATATCTCTCATATCATCGTCAATTGTTTTCGAAAATTTCAATTACTTGTTTTGGATTTAACAGAATTTTGTCATGTGGATCATTATTCTACAAGCCTGAAGTACAGTAGTCCACATTTCTGTTGCAATTTTAATGAGAAGTACTGTCAAATATTGCAATTTATTTATTTTTTTGTCTGTTTAGCATGACAAAGATGAAGCTTAAAGTTCAATATAAAGTTCAAACACATTAAATAAAACCAAGTATTAACCCCTTGCCTGATTATCCCGAGTTATCTCGGGCTCGTATAAGTTTCAAGTAATTATTATCCCGAGAAAGCTCGGGTGAAACTAATTGATTTTACAGCTATAAATAATTAAATATTCAACTTGAAACCTACATATTTTGTAGGCTTCATTTTCTTTTAAAATTAAATTTTAAAAAATGTGTGCTTTGTTTTTTTTTTTGCAATTTTTTCCAAAAATATTCGTAAGGGAAGTGGTTAAATTATAACCTACTTCTGCTTCAGTGCTATTTATGCCAGAGCCAGACAAAAAATGAAGAAACTATAAATAATTGTGAACTAAAAGGTACTTATTATAGGAGAGAAGTTCAGTTTATTGCTTAATTTTTCATGAAAATCATTAAAAATAAAATAAAATTGCTGACTTATAAATGAAAATTTGTCAGCACAGCTAAAATAGCAATTTCTGCAATAAAATATGTTCAAAATAACTACCATGTAATTTCATTTTATAAGATTTTTTTTGGACTGTAAGTGTGATTTGTTGGTCATAAATTTAAATAAGAAATATTAATAGTGTTCCTAATGGCACAAGGGATTTTCAGTTGTTAGCCAGTAAATTAGCTAAATTTTGAAAGTCTCAATCAAAGATTAATTTTAACAAATTTTAATTATGTAGATAATACTATGCATATATTTTTTTCCTTGTGGAATTTCAGAGAATTTTCCATTCCCTAATCAGAATTTCCTAGCCAAATTTTTATCACATGTGCCGAGAAGGTGAATTCTTGACGTAGAACCTGGTATTAAAATATTATTGTGACTGGCATACATGTGATTCTTCAGCCAATCGGCTGATTGAAACATAGTTCCGTTCTTCTACCGATCTGCCTTAAAAAATTTCCCATCTGCTCTAATATTTTCAATTCCACTTTCCACAATTGTTAAACGAAGATAATGGGAGGCGACGGCGATCTACCCAGTTTTAAAGGGAGCATTCTTCGATTGCTTGATTTCGGTTAGAAATTTCAGTAAGAAAAAATAAACAAAATAAAACAGAGTTAGAGAAACCAAAATTATAAAAGTTAAAAAATATATATATACCGTATATACTCGCGTATAGGTCGATCTCGCGTATAAGTCGACCCCCCTACTTTTTTAAGGAAAATCGGGAAAAAATCGAAAACCCGCGTATAAGTCGAGACCGCACTTTCTGAAATGATAGGGAACCTTTTGCCGTGATTTTTAAACATAAATGTTTTGAAAAGAAGGAAATTGAAATGCATTGGAACATTCTTGTGTTAAAAACAGCACTATTGTCATTCCTTTTCACCAAAAGGGTTCATTTTGCGATCTTGATTTTTGTAAAACGGGGCCGATCCAGGAACGTTTTACCGCGATTTTTAAATAAGCGCTTTAAAAAGAAGGAAAATGGAATGCAGTGAGCATTCTTGTGTTGAAAATAACCCGATTGTTATTCGATTTTACAAAAAGAGTTCATTTTTGCGATCGCGATTTTTGTAAAGGGTTCGATTTTACGATCGCAGTTTTTGTAAGGGTTCGATTTTGCTGGGACGATTTTTACTATTTGTTGCTTTTATTTTGCATTATTGTTATCAATAAAATTTTGCGATGTAGCCGTATTACATTCTGTTTCCAAAGGCAGGGCCCTTACTCTTGTATAATTTTCTTTTTTAGGGAAGTGAAAAGAGATCATCCTGAGGTACTGCATGGGAAGTCTTGCTATGACTTGCCTGTCAAGCAACTTGCTCCCTTGTCAAGAACAGTTCTGTCTGCTTGTACTGGTCCTCTAGGTGGTTTAACAACAGTGGACTTGGGAGAAAAACCGTTTGAGTTCCCCGATGCAGATGTTTATTTTATTGACGAAGACTACCGAGATAGTTGTGAGAATTTAGTGAAGAATAAAGATTTCTCGACGAAGAAGAAGCATTCTGAGCCTGATGATGGTATATTTTTAAACACAATTTGAATATTTGCATATGAGGATTTATTTAAAAAAAAAAGGTTTAATGTTAATAACATAATTTTATTATACAGTTGAACCTGTTTATCTTGAATCTGCCTCTCTCAAAATCCTCCCTTTCTCAAAAGTTTTCAATTTCTCTACATTTATATTATGAACTCAACCTTTCCCTTCGGTGCACGGTTTAAGCTGAGTTTCAAAGTTTTTTTAGCAAAAAAGCTAAAATTGGAGAAAAGGTTTACTATCTTTCTAACCTAGTCCATATATTTAATCTCCTGTTGAAAGGAGATGAAATTAAAAATTCAGCCTTGATAGCTTGAAAGAAATAAATTTATAGTTAGGTACCTTTTTTTTTAAAATCTAAAGTGAAAAATTTAGAATATAGATTCACATTGAAATAACACAAGTTTTTTCAAACAGCCAATAATGAATTCATTGGGGGGATGTTCTGCCAATTAAGACAATATATTGTTAAATTTAATAGCATCATTTTATACATGTTGGCTATGATTTCTAATAAGAGTAAGTTTTATATCACCATGCTTGCTTTCTCTCTCAGTTTGTACATTGTTTTTGGTCCTTATTGGAGCAAAAAAGCAAAAATGGCCTTGGTTCATTTTCCCAATTTAGATAGTATTTTCTCATTTTGCGCAAAATGTGACTGTAGCAGAAACCCTGCTTCAGTGTGTATCTCTCAGCCTGGAGATTAGGAAAAATTACTACTTTAGTTGTGTTGTGAGCACCTGGAACAGCTTACCGGAAGAAGTTGTGATGCTCAAGGCAGTTGATAGCTTTAAGAGGGCTATTGATCTTCATTGGGGACAATAAACTCACAAGCCTCTGTCAGGCTGGGCCCAGAGCCTGTTGCTCGTTGTCACGTTTGTGTATTGAAATGAATTTTCCGGAAAACCTCCTTAACTGGAATTCCAGCTATGCTTTTATTTTTGAATACAATCTTTATTCATAGCAGAATTTCAAGACAAAGAGCATTCATTCTAATGTAACAGTCATATAGTCCTCGAAGTCCTGTAGGACACACAGTCCAAGGGAAAGCTTTGTGCAAGTTTTCGGAGAATTCTATCCTTTCAGAATCTTGGAGGAATGGAATATTGTTTAACAGTGAAAAAGCCTTGTGAGACTGCTATTTAAAATCTAATTGAGGAAAATTAAAATCAAATTCTGTTTTAATAGCTTAGTATAATTTATGACAAATGAGAAGGAAATCAAACTGCGTATGGTTTTAACTACATAGCACAAATATATGAACAAAACAACTTGAATTATCCACCTTGTGGTTAAGCAGTGAGCCACATGTTCCGTGGGTATATATTCCGTGGAATATATCTAAGCTAATAAGACTCATTTAATTGTTTTTATTGTACTTGTTGTTTTAAAACATAATATAAAAGGGCCTTTTTTTTGGATTTTAGCATTGACAAGTTGTTTTTTTCCAGAGATTCTACCTTGGCCTGATGAAGAGGAATCAGAGCGCAATATTCGCAGCTCTGTAGAAGGAAAAATTGAAATTGCGGGCATTACAGATTGGTTTTCGCCTTGTGAATCATCATTTGGAATTGCTACCACTTTGTATGAATGCCATCCTGTTACTAAAGAAAACGCAGGTCATTTATAAGTCTTAGCTCTTTCTTTTCTTGAAAATGCTTTTCAATTGCAATAATGCATTTAATTGGTCAACATTTAATATTGCAATAACATACATACCAACTCTACTGTTTTTAACGGGAGACTCCCTTTTTTACCCTTGTTCTCCCGGTTTCCCGTTTTTTACCATTTTCTCCCGTTTTTTAAGCTAATTTTTTTGACTCATAAAAAAAGTTTGAATTTATGAATATTTCTTCAATCAATCATCGAAAATTTTCCTTTCTTCTAAACAGATGTGCCTGTTTTACTAAAGTTCATTTTTTGAAACTTTCTACACGTGCCCGTTCAACAAAGCACGTGCTTCGCCGAAAATTGCATGCAAGGTTTTCAATTTCAATCCTTTTGCATCTTGTACACATTTCAATTATATTGAACGTTGGAATAAAAGTACCTCATATCCACTTAATTTATTCTTTATTTTTTTAACTATTTATTTATTTTTCATTTTGTTCATTGATTTATTTTTAATCTTTATTTTCATTAAATTGTTATTTTCTTTAGTGGGGTATGTTCGAAATTGAAAACAAATGAAGGGTCAGGGGGAAAAATATGAAAGTGACCAAAAAGCGATTTCGAGAAAAACGAAGAACAAAGTGAGATTTCTCGTAGCTTCTTATGGTGTTTTTCGAGTTTTCATGCACATTTCGGTCGCTTCTCATCTTTTTTCCCCCTTGTTGTTCTACCAGATGATACTAGTTCTTCCTAGCCCTTAGATAGCGCTAATATCTCAAATTCATGGTTGTGTTGTCATTTTCGGTAGCAGAACATTTTTCAAATGCATGTAGAGGATTGGTGTACATACAAGAATAATTAAAAGGTTAATGTCAATGTCATCAACAAAAGTTTTGGAGGACAACCAAGGGTACTTATAAATGGTAAAATCAGTGACAACTGGTCAGAAGTCAAAGCACTTCAATATAAATTTTGTCTTCAAACTATTTTATTGCCCAGCATACCAACTGGCTACTGATTTGTTCTTAAAACCATTGAATAAACATTGGTTTTTTGAATCATAAAAGAAAGAAAACATTTTCTTAATATAATATAGATCTTTAAAAAAAGAAGAAAAATTGCTACATAAGTTTCGTTTTGTGTTTTGTGCATGCTTTCTGAAATTGCTTCAATTTGCATTTTTTTTGGAAGATATTATCATACAAACTGCGAATCAAAGCAAAAAATTTCAAAAAAAATTTAAAACAATAATAAAATCAACTTTTAAACGCGAGAAAAATGTAAACAAAACCACGTGGTCAATTAACGCCCTCTCATTGGTCGTGACGTCAATTGACACGCTCCGTGCTTTGCTACGGGAGAAACATACGCATTCAATCACATGTGAAATTTTGTGGCTGTTTCGCTCATTTGCTTTTGAGATTTTTGAACATTCATTTGATCTATCAAACTGTTGCACAAGTCGATTCAGAAACTTATTGATCTTTACAATTGAGTCTGGGTTTTCCAAAGGCCAATCCAATAATTTGCTAAAATTGGATTCCCTTACCCTTTTTTCATTTTTGGGGAAAAATCCCGATTTCACTAGCGGCGAAATAAAAGGAGTCAAGTCAAAACGGTTAGTAGAAGTTTTTTTTAATGATCTTAAATAATCAATTTCATTAATATTACAACTGCTATCTCACTCGATTCACTTGGAAATATACGCGAAGTTCTGAATCTTTCTGACTATATTTTGACATGTGGACAGAGAATATGCGGTTCTGGACTTTTTTTTTTTTTGACTCCACTTCACCCCAAAAGAACAAGAAATAGTTAGAATTTATGACCTGAATATCAGGTGCATCAGGGTGTGATTCAAATCGAATTTAACATATAGCATAGTAGTTAAGTAAATTACAGAACAAACTACAACACATTTGTTGCATTGATTTTCAAAATGGCTTTTGCTTTGACTGAACAGAACACTAACACTACTCTTCAGAACAGAAAAACATTATGATTCATTCAATTTTCTTGTCACTGTATTTCATTTTTTGTTTTACTCTATTTTTATGAAAATAATGTTTCATTTTGTAAATTGTTGCTTCTAGCTTGAATACAGGACTTTATTTGTCCCTTATCGGGGTTCCCCAGGGCGCAGGACAATTTTTCAAGAAACGGTATTGTCCCCAGGGCCGTCATTTCAGGTTTTTTCCAGGGGGAGGTGGGCAAAGGGGCCAAACACAATGCAATTTCATCGGAAAACATAAAAAACCACGCCCAGTTATGTGTAAATACATTGATTTTCCCAAGCCAGGGGGGGGGGGAATCAATGGACCTGGTTGTCCCCTAAAATCTGGGACCTCTGGCAACCCTGCTTTCGATGACAGACTTCAATTTGCTAAATTTTAGGCAATAAATACATAATAAATAAATAAATAAATAAGAAGAAAATAATAAACATTTCATAAACTTTTTAAAAAAGCATGAGACCAAAAAAAAAACTTATATATTGTATAAACCACAGAAGGAAAAATTTGAGCTTTCAAACATGCATAAGCCGCTGCTTATCTACCCAAAAATACTGTAGTAAAATTCTATGCAAAGAAAAATCAAATTTTAATAGTAGAGTGTACATATGAAGGATCACTAGATACATAATTTAATCTAACTATAAAATTTATGAGCAGTTTGTTGCTAGTCTCTTCCTCTGTTATTACTTTCATAACTGTAAGTGAGAAATACGACTTAACATGTTATGTAAGTGTCTTCAGGCACATTGTAAACTTAATTGTTCAGGAGGAACAAATTCTCAATTGGGTAAAATTTGCTAAATTTATCTAATGATAAAATGTAAGCATGCACTCATACTAAGATCTAATAAGAAACGTTAGTTAATATTTAAAAAGAAAATGCAATGCTGCCTTCAAATTTGCCAAATAAATAAATTTACCTTCGAAGCTGGTGATATGCCCGAGTGCCTTTCTACTCTGCAAAAAATGCCCTGTTTTTCCATGAAAAGTGCCCTCTCTAAGAAATTTACCCTGCCCTTTAAAAAAAAATGTGAACACCACTTATTACGCTGCACAGCATCTTTGGGAACCCAAAAAATATCTTTCCATGAGTTTTAGTAGTTGAACTCGAACAATGTAGAACGATGCAGGTTTCTTGGATGCTGACATTTTTAAATGACTTTGTAGGACGTTTAAATCACAAGACGAAGAATGTCATCCAAATTCGCCGTAGTAAAGTAGCTGAATAGAACTTCCCTGCTTTTCCTCATATCGACTGACGTCACATCCCTCCTACCGAGTTTGCATAGGATGTGACGTCACAGCACTTTAAAAATTAATTTAAAAATAGTTAAACATCGTTTTTTGGTTTAAAACTGGTACTTCTCAACATATTTTTAAATATTCTTTCAATTTCAGGCAAAATTAAAAATCCCGCGACTTTTCCATTCATTATCAAGCGTTTTAGTTAGATAATTTTGCCTGAATTATTACTCTGTACCAAATTATTTCAAATCTTTAGTAGTGTATTTTAAAGCTTATTAAACATCTAAATGTTTTGTTTTCAGGCAATCCGATAGCAGATGCCTTTGGAATTGTTATGCGAGAAAATAGTGCTCTTTTAGTTCTAGCTGATGGTGTGAATTGGGGAGAAAAGTCTTGCTTAGCTGCTCGTTGTGCAACTCATGGATGCATTAATTACTTAAATAAGGTCTTGTATCGAGAAGGTGCTGGAAATATTACCACTCAAGTAAGCTTAATGAGGCTTATTAGTAAATTTTTTTTGGCTGGTAAAGCGATTTTTCTGCATTTTAGCCGGGAGTTTTATTTATTGCTCTATTAAATATTTTTATTATTAAGATAAAGCAATTTTCAACTTAAAAGAAAACTGAAATTTCTCACTTGGTGATGAACTTACTTGCTAGTGTGTTGTTCTGCAAATATCATTGCTGTTTTACTTTTATTTAACTGTTTATTTCTTCTCTTTTTTTTTCTTGTATGTATTAACTTAGTTTTTTCCTTCTTTTTTTCACTAATTGATTGAGTGATTCAAACCTCTATTATTCTACTCCTTTTTTTAAATGAAAAGTATAAAATGTTGACTTTCCACTTAGAGAGTATTTAGCTGTTCCTCTGCAATGAAGAAATTTAAATTTGGAAAACAAGATGAGAGAATGAACAATTTGTGTTTCAAAGACATGTATTTTGAATTTTAATTTTTGGGAATATTATTTGGATCAAAGTATTATCTAATTTTATTAACAATTTCGTTCATATTTGTATTCATGTTTCCCTTTCATGCAAAGCTATCCTATAAGCAAAACTATTTTTATCACAAAATACTGAATATTTTTTCGCATTAAACTCGACTTAGTAGTCTCATTCCTTCCTACAGTAGATTCATTAGCTTTGCAATTTAGTGTCTGAAATTTTATGTGCATGTTTTTAATTTCTGATTATAGTATTTGAATTAATATTTTCTGTCAGTGTATTGACAATTTTAATATTTTATATAGGATATATACATAAGTCTTTTGAGGTCTTTCAGCGAAGCTCATAATCTTATTCTACAAGAAAATGGGACTCTTACTACTTTATGTGCTGTTGTCGTTGCCCAATTAAAGAACTCTAATAAATTTGTTGCCTGTGCCTGCAATGTTGGAGACAGCCTTGCTTACATATATAGCCCCAAGTATGGTGTCAGAGAAATAACACAAGGTGTGTATTGTTGTAAAAAGATGTAAACTTCTTCATTTGAAAATTTATTATTTTAAATTCACTCAACTCCAGATAACTCAAAGCCTTAAAGCTCAAATAGTCTTTTATCTCAAAGTTTTTATCGAGTCTCAAGCTCTCTGTGGGAACTTCCTACAGCTTGAAATACCAGTAACTCAAAGCTTTTAGCCACTTCCTCATGACTTTGAGTTATCAAGGGTTGAATGCCATTTTTTCTTAATTTGAAAATTTGAAGTAATAAGTTTACATAAATTGCAGGATCTCATGACATTTATTCTATGAGGGACATGAGAGATGCCTTGGGGGCTTTGGGTCCTGTTGATGGCATTAATCCTGAGCTGAGTAATTTGACTGTTTCCATGTCTGAATTGGAACCAGATGACATTGTCTTTCTTGCCAGTGATGGTATATCAGATAACTTTGATCCAGTTGTGGGTAAGTTTGCAATTCCAAGGAAAGTTTCTAAAAAAGCTAAAACTCCAACCGACGGGAATGTGGACAACCCATCTGGTCCTGATGATATCAGGACTCCCACAAGTGTGCACGTTTTTGATTACAACCTACCTGTTGTTGAAGCACACCAGAGGCATGAATTGACTCTTCTTCGAATGGAGGACCTCATTGTCAATGGTGTCAATGAAGGGGATGGTCCTTGTAGAACTGCAAAGCAAATTTGTGAACAAATGATTGATTTTGCTGAGAAACTAACAATAGCTAAGAGGCGGATTTTGGAAGATCCAGACTTATACAAGAATGATGATTTAGAAGTTAATCAAGCTGGACAGCGGCAAAGACGTCGTAAAGTGGGTGAAAAATTAGCTATGGTTCCTGGTAAACTTGATCATGCTTCCATTGTTGCATATGCTGTAGGCCTCAGATTTCAAGAAAAAGTCCCATTGATAGCGGAATGTGAATCCTATTCTGATTTAAAATGTTGAATACATGTATATGAGTAATCGTAGTTACAGTGAAATCTTGTTGCTAAAAGCATTTCATTTGCTTTAAATCCATGATAATCCCCCATCAGCTCATACCATTACGTTGTTTTTTTTTTTTTTTTTCAAAGGTAGCGTAAAAGATATTGCTTCTTTTTTGTTTGTCGTATGTTTTTAAGACTTTTTTAACTTTTACTACTATAAAGGAATCCAGCCTTGTACATTATTCTATGTTATATTACCAAAGAGGAGATTTTGTGAGAGTCTTTTGGGAGAAATTGTCTCACATGTTAAGGCTTCAGATCTTAAATGACCATCAGAATCAAAAACATGCAAATGCAATTTAAATAAGTTCTGAAACTGTGTAGTTATTGTATATTACTTTTGTGGCTATTTGACATAAAAAGAAAGCAGTAGCACTATAGATTTTGTGCACATGTGCACTGATTCCTTTATGTAATTGTTAAGTAACAGATAAAAAAGAAAATCTGGAAGGGATCACTTAGTGTTGCACTATGCCATTTAGTTTTATGTCGTAATAGGCACTTCATCCAATCAATAATTAAAATCAAAGAATGAATTTTAAGATCTGAGTTTCAATTCATTGATACTCACATATCTAAATATAAAATAATCACTGTTTTAAAATATACACTTGATCTTCATTATTTATGAATAACAGTGGCAGAAATTGTTCCAGTATGCAAGGAAATGTCTCAAAATCTTAACAGACGTGCTCTTTCTTTTTTAATAAGTTGAATTACTAACCTATTGTTTAAAATTCAGTAATTTAATCATTAAAAAAAAGCTATATTCTGTGAACAAAGTTTTTTACATTAACAAGATTTCATTGTATCTAATCTTAGTTTAAATTTTCATAGCACATTCAGACTTTTATAGCATATTTTATAAATAATATTAAGTCGTTATCTTATAATGTAGTTTTAAAAACATATAATTAACAAATAAATAGAAGAAAAAACTTATTATAATATATAGTTTCCAAAAACTTTTTTTTAGTGATGTTCTCTATCATTCATAATGTTAGTATATTAAAATTACCTTCACAATTTGCTTGTTATTATGTGCCATTTATTTGTTTTGTGGACATGAACATTGTAATTTATTTTCTTTTTTGCAGCTTTTCATTTATTGTTAACCATTGACTATGAACTTTTGATACTAGTGCCTCCAAGCACTCATTAGGTTTTTATTTTTCCGTCTGTGATTATATAAAGCTCTTCGCAGTTGCCATGTTTAATACTGTTTAATGAGATCATGTATATAGCTTCAAATGAACAAAATATTAAATTTGTCTAAATGTCTGTCCAAGAAAGCCTTTTGAAATGAATTTGAATGGTTTTCAAATTACTAAAACCACCATGCAGGAGCTTTTTCTTGCTGTCATTTCTATATTTCTACTATTATATAATAATGCATAATCCAGTTTACTACTGATCACTATGCATTTAACTACTATTTTATTTCAAACTTATTTGTAAAATTGCTCAATTGTTTGCATATACCATTTATAGAGGCTTTTTTGAAAGTTTATCTTTATTTATATTTATTTTCCATAACACTAAAATTTATACTCTGCGATATGTACTTATTTTATAGTTTTCTTTTTAGATGTGTAAAAATGTATGGTAAAATTGTATATATGGAGTTATTTTTGCATGAAAGTTGATGTTTGATTGTAAACATGTAAAATACCCACAGAAATCAAGGAAGGTGACTAATATGCATTATTCTCTCTCTCTCTCTCTCTCTCTTTTTTTTTTTTTTTTTTGAGAAACTATGATTCACGAATTAGGAAATTAAAAATGAAAGTTTAAATATAATAGTGCATTATGTTTAAGTAGTAAATCATTTTTCAAATTCATTAAAGATGCACAGAAACCTTGTAATTAAAAGGATATTATTTGACTTTTTTAATTTGTGTGTTATGCATTAAAGCAACAGAAATAAATTTGATTATAAACTGGCTATTATGTGAACAATTAATCTGCTTTATAAAGTCTTATTCTTTCAAATTCCTGTGATAGACATTGTTCTGTAGTTTTGCTCCAAAGGTTTTTTTTTTTTTTTTTTGTATATAGAAAATTGCATCAAATTGAGTCCTAGGGAATCAATGTTTCCTTGCATTGACCTTTCAGTTGCTTAGTCTTAAGTACAACAAGCAAAAACGAGATTAGAAACAATTACTAAAATCAATGTTGAAAATGAGCAGTTGGTTAGGCGCATTATGTGACCATTTCATGCTCTGATTTCTACTCCTAGCTGTCAAATTGGACACCTTAACTTTTTCATTGCACAGAACCTTTTTTCCCACCAACTTATCCCAGTCATAAACAACAAATTGACATGAGGGAATAAAAGCAAATGTTTCTTTGTCCTTTATTTTCAAATGTGTGAGTGTATTATTTCTTTTAATAGAACATTTTTCCTTTTTGTAATCCCATATATATTTAATTTATCAAAAATCACCCCTAAATTTATCTTTTAATGCTTTGAAAACCTGTTTCATGCGTCCTCTTGACACGTAAATGTTAAATTTTATTTCTAACTCTGATTAAAAGCATTAATGCATGCATTCAAATTTAACCTTCTAACCAAAACAATCTTTTGTGTGTCTTAGTACTTGTCTGTATAAGAGGCCAATTTGCATTCAGTGTCAAACTTTACAATGCCTGTAAAATGAGCGTCAGCTGTAAAGTAATAATGCTACTCTTACAAGAAAAAAAGTATTAATTTCACTGCATATTATAACTGTTAATACATAAAATAGATAAACTAAAGTGTTATGCAACAAAACTGATAGTCAGCTTAAAAAGTTTGCAGTTATAAAGGTGCCTTTAGCACAATTTCCTGACTTAAGATCAAAAGATTGAACTCCCACGTTAAAAATCAAATGTTTTGTACAAAGTTTTGCTTGTTTAACAGACTATTTAAAGATATCAAGTGAAAAGTTTGTTTGAAAAAAAAAATTACATAATAAATTCATTACATATTTATCTTCTGATATCAATGACTATATTTTTTTCAGCAATCTGGGTATTAGAACTATTGCTACTACAGGTCTATCTTTACACTGATTTATTTCTTCAAAAGCATCACTTTTACTTCTCCCAAGTAATTTGGCGTGTCTCTATAATCATTGATGTTCTGAATCTCGTATTATTATGCTTTGATAAAGTTCTTTATTACCCATAAACACTTGCATGCTGGGCTCAGGAAGAGGACATTAGAAGTTGACCCTTTCCTAGACCCTGTAGAATTAGCAAAGTCCTTACACACAGCAGATCGATAAATAAATAAATAAACAAACCAAATCACAGAAACCATGAAAAAAATTTAGCGCCAGACAAATTGTTTCTCACAGTTTATAGGGAAATCTGGTGAAACGTGACTTCATTAAGTCTTTAGCCTTCCGGATAAGATGGGGCCCAGTTTTTTTTTGACCCTAGTTATTATCCCTCCCCTTTACCCTGGAGAAAATTCTGGCAACATTCACGATTTGACAAAAATTATTTTGAAAGTTTGTGTGTTTTATTGCCTTTCCTTACTTTCAATTACTTCTGAAATGTTAGTATTTAATATGTTTATGGTGTATTTAAATTTTAGGAACCGGGTGGTACACTTATTGTACCATAAGACTTTTCTTTAGAGGACGGGGTTGAAATTTTCACTCGAACCCTTTTTAGCCGGGGATTTTTTCAAGGTTTCATACGTCTGGTACGACGATTTATACGTTCTATTTTCAATGGAAAAGAAATCTGTGGTTCAACTGTCGTACTACCTGAGTCGAAAGAAAAATTTCTATTTGAACAGCCCAGATCCAAAAGGTTAAATTCTTTTGTGCTAGTGTGACTTCTTCATTTTATAGCACAACTGTTTTCTAAGAACCTCTGATAGCTGGCTATTATTTGGCAATGGTATCAAATTCTTAAAAATACATAGTGCATCAGAATCGTCATTTTCTGTATTTTCCCTTTTGTATGTGCTTTTTCTTTTCGTCTCCTTTCGTACATTTTTTTTTTTTGTTTTCTACGGATAGTTATAGTTAGCATTAGTCACAGTGTTAGAAGCCTATTATCTAGTCTTGTTATACTTTTTATTCCTTTTTTCTTCACCATTTTTGTATAGTTTTTTTATAAAGTCTTTCATTGCATTCTTGGAGGCAAAAAAAATTAGTATGCCATTAAAAGTTCCTTGCTTTATCAAAATGATTCGTTTGTGTTTTTTTTAATTGTTTATTTTTGTGTTTTTTAATGAGTTTATTTTAGTTGAATGAATTGTTTATTCGTTCATTCAGTAAAAGTTTACAATTTCGTAAACTTTCATATGCGTTGAGATTATTTTTAGATTTTACGTTTTGAATAATTGTAAAACGTGTATTCAATCTTAATCCATCCTTATGTGGATTGGTACTGTTGCAAAGTAATGTTTTGTTGGAACTTTCTACAACACATTGTTTTCTTGCTCAAATATTAACTTCTTTTATTATTATTTTTTTAAGTGTGTAAAAAGAAAGGATATATAAAAAGCAAAAAAAAAAAAATGTTGTGCAGAATATCAACATAGTATTTTACTAGAATAAATTTAAAAATTACTACTGAAAAAATATAACTTACTGAAAAGAAACATCAGCTTACATTGTGAAATGTGGTAGACATATTTATGTTTCTATTAACTTATCCTTTTGGTTTCATTTTGTTGCATTCTTTTTATTTTTCTTTCAAAACAATCATTTTATCACAGTCTGCTTTTGAATGCACTATAATTATATGATTTATCATAATTATTTTTTGCAAAATTAGGAAAGATAATATTAAGTTTGATAGTTAAAAATTTAAAAATGCTATATTAGAATGTTTTTTTTTCACTATAAATTTATTTTAATTCATGTATCACATGAAAACAAAATCAGAAATTACAAATCAAATTGTTAGAGAAAAGGTATTTTCATACATTACATGTAAATATGAATTTAAAATTCTTATAAAAAATATATAAAACATATTATAATATTTAGGGATGTTACTGGACTTCATGGAATATTTATGACAATCAAATGGGAATTTAGATAGGAAATTTAGGTCCTTTAAAGTGTTAAGCATTTGTTCTACACAACATTTACTAAAACAAAAACACAAATTATAAATTGACTAATCTGCTGTATTACTGATGAATCAAATTGTATATTATCTAGTAATTTATAATTTTGTACAAAGACATTAATGTGTATGACGTTTATCATGTGCATATATGAAATCCAAAGAAATTCTGGAATTTGTGATTATTCTTTTTGTATGGATGTTTTGTTACCCTCTCACTTTTTTCACGAGTATTTAAACTTTATACGAGCAATGCTCTTTAATCTATTAGTTTTGAAGTATTTTAACTCCTTGTTGCTATCATTTTTAATTCTAAGTCCTTTTAGTTACTTTATTTTAAATGTAAGTTGTTTCATTTCAAACTTTCTAATTTCTGAATTTGTTATATTATTGAAATCAGAAATATAAATCAGTTTTAAATTTCAATTCCAAATCTATTTAAAGCTTGTCTTGTCAAGCAAGTACCATCTTCATATTGGAATGTAGTTTTGCATTGTAAAACATATTGCCGAAAGAAAAAATAACCCTGACATTTTATATTGGTGCATATCATAATAAGAAATGTGCATTGAAAGATCATTTATCGCCAACAAAATCAGCTGTTTTTAAAATTGCCAACATTACTTGAATTCGTTTTTTGGTTTTTGCAAACAAATAGTTTTGTAGCATAAAATATCCTTGGTATCTCAAATGTTTATAAAGAATTCCATTTAAAACTTATAATCCTACTGAATATGCATAATCTCTTAAAATAAAACCTTTTAAACTGGAGCATATATTGTAATTGAAAAAATGTAATTTTATCATAAATTTGGTTTAATACAACCCAATGATAGCAACAAATCTTTGAATGAAGGATTTTGTTTGCATTTCTCTTGTTGAATTTTCTTAGATACGTCTTATCCTCATGGAAATTTATGACAATCAAAAGTTAGTACAAATCACATTTTATCATATTTTTATTTAACAATTTTCCTTTTCATATGCAATTTATTTACATGTTTTATAGCTGAAAATTTTATTTTAGAAATGAATATTGTTTTCTAAATTGTGTCCAAAAAAAGGGGAAAGAAATTGAATTTACTAGAATGTGTTACGAGATTTGTAAATATTATTCCAAGGGATTCAATCCTCAATTTATTAAGTTGTCATTTTATGGTCTTGGTGTGAGTTAACAACAATGATTGCTTACATACATTCTTTTCCAATATTCCTTAATTCTTTTGTAGTGTGAAACTAATTTCACAATTTTTTTTTTCATCACCTAATTAGAACTCTTTAAATAATTTTACAGTCAAAGCAATAACACATAATGTATTTATGGTTTTTGACTACTTCACTGCATTTTAGTGCACTTAATAGTGTAAACTATTAAGGTGTCATTATTATTACTATTATTTATAATTGTTATTATTCAAATAACTTAAGTAGTGAACTTATTCTTTTGACAAATTACTGTCAGGTTTATTGTATTTTATTTATTATTTTTGATTTTAACTTTAAAAAAAAGAAAAATTAGTTGAACATCACTGTCTGATTTTGCTAAATGATAATCACATTTAGATGCCTTTCCTTGTCTTACATCAAGCTTCAAAGAAAACAACAATAATAATAATAAATTGAATTTTTTTATGAAATCTACTTTCTGTATCTCGTCATGATTTATTTCCAAATAAAATATTTTAAAGATAGAACACCTTCTTTCCAATCATTCAGCATATTGATAAACTATTCGTAATGTTGAATAATAAATTATAATGAGTAATAATTAATTATATGACCATTTCAGACAAAGCATAATTTTACTTATATTCAATGAAACGTTGAAGAAATATTGCATTCTAAATAGAAGTGTTATGTAATTCGAGTTAATAATTTTATGCATGGAATGCACTTGATAATATTTTTATCAAACTTAATTTTTATATTAAAAGGGAATTTAGTAGTTATGAATAATGATTAACTCATTTGAAACATCATCTGTGTCTGCAATTCCATGCCTAAATTTTTATCTGTTTAGAGAGTTTACTAATTTTAAAGTTTACTAATGTGCATAACTGTTTGATATTTGAATGTTTCCGATATTTTAATTTTCTTGCTTCAAATAATGCAATGTTTCATAGGAAAACATTTTTAAATTCTTTTATACCAAATGTTCTTCCACATGGGGCAAATAACTTCTTTCAGCAATATTAATCTGAAATATCTTTTTTTACTCTGCTCATTTGCAAAAGAGAACAATCTTTAGACTTGAACGATAATGTCCTTTTGCAATAAGACGTAAGAAATGGTATTTTTTGATAGAATGGCAGTTTGGGAACACAAAATCAACTTTTCAGTTTCATTTATTTTATCCAGGTCTTCGAACGAAATTAGTGCTTGATGGTTTTGATTTACAACACTACTCTATGCTTTCCAATTTGAGATTGTGGCACACATAACCAAATTACTTCAATGTTTTGTACAAAATAATGGACACTCAATAATATTTCTTCCTTTTTCTGATTTATTTTAGTAAAAACTTTCTTATTAGTGTTTTATAATAACATATAAAAATAACTGAACATTTTGTTTCAATTTTTTGCACTGTTTGTTCCCATTGAAGAGCTTTAATTCTAAATTCTAAACAGAGACTAACTTATTGCAAGCCATTTGAAGCTTGTGCCAATGGTTCTGAACTTATAAAGGCCCCCAAACTATATGTAAAAAAAGTAATAATAATGATAATAATAATAATAATATGTGAATAAATTTAAGTAATAATAATAATAAAACCTGAGTACAAAGACTTTCTTTTCTATAGAATTTTTCATCGTGCTCATCAGAAACTTGATCAATTAAATTTATTATTATTTACTTACATTTTGACTTTCTTATGATGTGTATGATGTGCTTCTAAAAAAAATTCAGGCAATTTGCAATTAGCTGTCATCTGAACAAATGTTTTTTGGAATTCGGATTTAAACCATGTATGTACATTAGCTCAGCGACGAGGAAAGGCCATATCAACCTTGTCAAAAACTAAGAACCTGGCCCTTTGGACGGTCAAGCTTGGAATCTGAGCGATATAAATTTTATAAGTTTTTTATGTTGAATGGTGAGGGACCTACGACCAATTTGGTAAAGGCTCTCCAGAGCCCTACATTAGCTGGGATTTCCAGACTATCTTCAGTTACCCAAAATAGTTTTGTGCCCGTATAACATTTCTAGCCGAACTCAAACTCAATTATATTAGTGTCTTCCTGCAATTATATATTTATCTATCAGATATACCATTTCTTACGAAATACAATCTTTAATGCATGTCACATTTTGCCTTATTTAAATATCAAGCATATAAACATGTCTTCATATATTTATTCTTATAAATATCATTTGTAATACAATCTAAATGTTATATCTATGTTACAAGATACTTGACAGATATTTTATTTGTTTTATTACATTTAAATTCTGTGTTTTGACACCATAATTTGGTATGTTATTTGTAATGTAAGCAATATTTATTCACATAATGTGTTTCCAACAGACATAATCCATAATATGTTTTCTAAAAAATCCTAACTTTTATTATAAAAATTTATATTTTCCTAAAATTATATTATTTATGTGTGACTGTTCACATTCTTTTTGAATAGGACTTTATTAAGGTTTTCAATATAAATCATTAAATATTTAATCATTATTATCATTACATGGTAGAAATATCTTAACCAGTACTTCAAATGCATAAAAACAAAATACATTGCAACAGATTTAGATGAAACTTAACTATTCTTTCATGAAACCATCTACATATAAAGTATTGTTTGTAATTTGTGTTATAGTTTTGTCTGAGGAAAAATTATTATGCTGTTTTTTACTTTATTACTATTTTTTTTAACTTTTATACTTCAGATTATGTCTGTTTTTGACAAGAAATATCCACGTATAAAATGAAGTTTTTCCACTTTGTGTTGCACTACACATTCCTATTTAATTCTTAATCACAGTATTGCCAAATGTGCATATCTAGGCCAAGGAGTAATTGCTCCGATTTAGCTCATTATCGGAACCACCTTTACACACGCCATTTTTTAGAAAGCTGCATAGCATGTACATAGAAAACTATTTCGATAGAGATTGTTGTATTTAGGTTGCTGATATATTGCAGAAATAAATTATTTTATCTCTTCCTCGTGTGTTGCACTTATTTGTTCGCAATGTTTTAGAATCCCACTCCAATGGTTTAAAACCCAAAGTAAAATATTTGTTTTAAGAAGAAGAAAAAAAAAAAAACCTTTGTCGACAAGGTGAAGGTATAAACTTTTTTTCATTCTCTTTTATTAACAGATGAAAAAAGTCGAGTCAAACTTTAACATCGCAGATGTTTTAGAAAAGTAAAGAAATTATTAACAAATTGTATTTTTAATTTTTTAAATTAACATTATGTAATGATAAGTAAAAGATAAGAACAATTTTAACTCATCTTTCATTTATTTTCTTCTATATTTAATACTAGCTGACTCGGCCACGCGTTGCTGTGGCTAAGGTATGGGTTAAACTATAATGTTTCAATAGGGACGAAAAACTTTATTACCGTTATAGAGATCAACTTTATATAAATATAAAATAAGCTATAATAGTAATAATTTGAAAAGTTATGAATGTAGAGAGGTAAGTTTAGAAAATACAATTCTGAGCAAAATCACTCTAAATTTTAGTATTACATAGGTAAAAGTTCACAAATTACAGTAAAACATTTTTTTTTATTACAATACAATTGAAAAAAAAAATCACAAAAAAATGAATATTGTATAGCTTAAAAATAGGGGGGGGGGAGCATTGTCGAAGTTTTTTAAATTTAAGATTGAACCCCCCCCCCTATACTGTTGGAAATGCTTCACTGATCACAAAAATACTAATTTTTTTTCTGTACCATCAAAATTGAGTAAACTCTAGCCTTTTTCTTGTTTTTTACTGTACGGAACTATATTGGGCCATCGGAGAATTCGGTATCTTATTTTTATCCCCATACTAGTGATATATTTCCTAGTTGGGAAAGGGAGGAAAACAACAAGGCACTACACAGACCATGCATACGAGATTTTAACCTTCTAAAGGGTAACATTTTTGAGTAATGTAATGTACACCCATACAAACGTATGTACAAACGTCACAAAAAAACTTATGCTAGTTAACTCAATGATGATCAAAATGGATATTTCGGCTGTGAGTATCTTCTTTGGTACATATTCACTTGTGTATGGGCAGAGAAACTACCCAACATTAATTGAAAAGTGGGAAAAATAAAAATTTATGTGAAATTGTGCTTTTTTTTTTTTTTTTTTAATTTTTTGGAATGCACATTTTTTTAATAGTTTGTACAAGGAATTTAAAATGCTGTTCAAATTTTGGCTTCATATAAATAAACAATTTAGAACAGAAAATGGAAATAAAAGATAATGAAGAAATTGAAGAGGTTAAGAAGCAAATAATATATGAGTAAAAATGGAGAAATTCTGGAATTATGAAGAAAGCTTTTAAAAAC